>JAPQWV010002240.1:0-60903 GCA_027422505.1 Craterostigma plantagineum
CGGGGAACAAGGAGCTGTTGAGCAACTTCTCCGAGAGCTATCTCGGAAGGGTCTCCTTCGGAAACAGTCAAATGGCGCCAATTCTCGAACTGGTGATCTCGTCCAATGACAAACTGACGATTAAGGGCATCTCTTATGTCGAGGTTTGAGCTACAATCTCTTCAGCATTGGTCGTTTCTTCTGCGACAAAGGATACAAGGTTCTCTTCGAATCTGACATCTGCAGCATTATAGATGCCTCAGGACAACCTCTTCTTTCTGGAACGCGCACTTCTCACCTATACATAATCTTACGACCTCTCGACCAATATGCCTTCTCTCTCGAGCCGCACCCAAGTTAAACGATCTATGGCACCGGCGTCTTTCACATCTCAATTTCAAGACCATCAACAAACTGCGTCAGAATAAACTCGTCAACGGTCTACCCCAATTGACATATCATAAGGAACACACCTCTGCTCTGCCTGTGAATTGGGGAAGATGAAGCGATCGTCTCACATCTCAAGGAAACACCGTCCTCTAAGCCATCCTTGAGCTCTTACACATGGATCTATGGCCCAATGCCTACGGCTACACTCGGAGGAAGACGGTACATTCTTGTGATTGTCGACGACTTCTCACGCTATCATGGACGAAACTCGTTCGCACAAAGGATGAAGTTCCTGATTTAATCATCGAGTTTGTTGTTACGTCCAAACTCTTCATCAACAGAAAGTTCGGATTATCGGAACAGATAATGGAACTGAGTTTAAGAACAAGAAGCTTAGTGATTTCTATGCCACTCAGGCATCACCCAGCAGTTCTCAGCTGTGAAGACACGGAACAGAATGGTGTCGTTGAGCGTAAAAATAGGACACTAGTTGAAGCAGCTAGGACTCTCCTCATCCAATCCGGCCTTCCTCACTCTCTTTGGGGCGAAGCTATTCAAACGGCTGCTACACGCAAAACCGGGCTTCAATCCACAAGAGATTCAACCGCACCCCATACGAGATGTTGAATAACCGTCGTATCCCAGATATATCTTATCTAAGGGTCTTCGGTTGTCGATGTTTGTTGCCAATGATCGCCAACATCTTGGGAAGCTTGATCCAAAAGCACTCGAAGGAATCTTTGTTGGATATTCGCTGAACTCGAAGGCATACAGAGTTTATCTTAAGGAGAAACGATCTGTCATTGAGAGCACAAATGTCACCTTTGACGAAAGCGAAGGCGACCTCATGGCTTCTGCTCATATCAGACCAGAACCAGGTCTTCTACAGTCGTTGACAAAAGGTCAACTTTCAACGACGGGAACTTCCTCATCTGAGGGCAATTCTGTGAACTGGATCTCGACCTGCTATTCGAGTTCTTCTATCCAGTCCCCATGAATCCGTCGCCACCACAAACTACCGCTGCACACACCCCACCTACACCACCAGCTATCGGCGATGATGTCATCCCGCCAAATTTGGATGATCTCAATCTCAACAAAGACGACATTTTACCCAACCTAGGAACATTGCTGATCCTGATGCTGAACCTTCTCAATCTACTACGATTGAGATCTCTTCTTCGGACACGGACCCAATCTAATGAGCCTCCACCGATGCAAACGCGGCCAGCTCCTCTCAGACCATGTACCACTTTGGGCTCGCTCTCATCCTACAGATCAGATTATTGGGATCCCACATCTGGTGTTTCGACGCGTTCGGCTACAATGAATGAAAGTCTGTTGCTTGCTATCTCAGTCAAGCCGAACCATCACGAGTAGCTGAAGCTCTCAACGATCCTGATTGGCTGATGCAATGCAGGAGGAAATAAATCAGTTTGAACGTTTACAAGTTTGGGAACTCGTACCACGACCTCACAATAGATCCACCGACACAAGTGGATCTTCAAGAACAAAAAGGATGAAGACGGTGTTGTCATCCGCAATAAAGCAGACTTGTGGCTAAGGGGTACAACCAACAAGAAGGCATCGACTACGATGAAACTTTCGCCCCAGTTGCCAGGATCGAAGCCATACGAATTTTTCTTGCCTTTGCTGCTCACAAGAACTTTAAAGTCTACCAAATGGACGTGAAGACTGCATTTCTGAATGGATTTCTCAAAGAGAAGTGTACGTTGATTAACCTGAACTTGAGCGAAGAGTTTCCTTATCACGTATATCGACTCTACAAGGCCCTCTACGGACTAAAACAGGCTCCCCGAGCTTGGTAACGTCCTTTCAGACTTTTTTGTTCAGTCTGGATTTAAGGAAGGATCTCTGGATACAACTCCTCTTCACACAAGCGGAGTGGCCCGGACATCATGATTGTACAATTTATGTCGATGACATCATTTTGGATCGACTGAACCACAAATGTGTGAAGAGTTCGCAGAATTGATGAAAGAGAAATTCGAATGAGTATGATGGGCGAGCTGAATTTCTTTCTTGGTCTTCAAGTAAAGCAACTCCCCGACGGAATCTTCATCAACCAGTCCAAATACATCCATGACATCCTCGAGAAATATGGCATGAAGGATGCTAAGACTGCTGCTACACCTATGTCACCCTCTGGCCGACCCGACGCGGAACCATCTGGTGCTCCCGTTGACCAAACCGTATATCGAGGATAATAGGCTCTCTTCTGTACCTCACTGCTAGTCGACCGGTATCGTTCTCTCGACAGGAATCTGCTCTCGTCCAGGATACACCTAAGGAATCCCATCTCACTGCTGTCAAAAGGACTCTCCGCTATCTCAAAGGAACACCCAATCTGGGTTTGTGGTACCCCACTCGATCGGACTTCAAACTGGTTGGATTCTCTGACTCGGATTATGCAGGATGCAAGATGGATAGGAAAAGCACCTCTGGAGCTGCACACTTCTTGGGTGGTAAACTCGTGAGTTGGTCGTCTCGAAAACAAAACTGTGTCTCAACTTCATCGAGGGAGGCAGAATATGTCGCCGCCGCTAGTTGTTGTTCACAGCTTTTGTTGATGAGAACCCAACTACGAGATTTTAATTTTCATGTTGATAAATTCCCATTTATTGTGACTCTAAGAGTGCAATTGCGATGACGAGTAATCCGGTACATCACTCGCGAACGAAACACATAGATATTCGTCACCACTTCATCAAAGAACATGTCGAACAAGGGACGATTGAATTGCACTACGTCACAACCGAAGATCAGCTGGCCGACATTTCACAAACCCGTTGGATGTCAAACGATTCCAACCCTTGTGACTATGTTGGGCATGTTGAATATTCAGCTGTGATCAATCGATCCTACATGAACTTTGATAAAGTGTACATATGTCCTTTCACTTCATTTCATTCTCTATGTGTCTTCTAAATTATGTCTTTTGAGGGGGAGTTTTCGATTAAGGGGGAGCTTCTGATTTTGCATTATTTAAAAAGGGAGTTTTCGATTAAGGTGGAGTCTCTGATTTTGCCTATTTAAAAATAAATAAAAAAATAAAAAAAAAAAATAAACAAAATAAAACAAATAAAAAAATTGGGTTGAAATTTTAAAGTTTGGTCAAACTGAGTCAAAATTGGACCGATTAAAATGTTTTGGGTTGAATTTTTAAATTTCTGGTCAAACAGGTCAAAATTGGACCATTGAACTTCATTGAACCAATTTTGACCAAGTCCGCAAAATCAGATCTGGATCCAATTTTGACCAAGCCCACGAATTTCGGCCCATTAACTCAAAAATTTCGCATGAACAGTAACAAAATCCCTAAAACCCCAAACCCTTAACTTTTTTTCACAATCTTACAAATACCCGAGAAAATTTCAAAAATTTCGCACCCCCTTTTCAAAAATTTCTCAAAACCCTCGCAGTCGTCGTCGTCCTCAAATCTGCATTCAAAATCCGTTTATCTGCATTCTCCGATGTCAAAATCAGCCTTTCGGTATGAATACATCGCAAATAAACTGCTTCTCGTTCAATTTAATCCAGTTTCTGCCCCGTTTAGTTTTTTTTGGTTTAAACTTATTTTCTTCTTGGCTTTAAATCGGACGCATGTTAGCTTTTTGATGTTTAAAACCCCCAAATATGCATTGCCCGTCCAATTTCGAGTCGATTGAGTTCAGATTATTGCATTTTGGTTAAGATTTGAGTAGGTCTAAGGCAAAAAATCATTGCGTCGTTTCGCACGTTTTCGCACTGTGTTCTTCACCGAGAAAATTCTCAGAAAATGCTTTAAACGTTAGATTTCGCTGCTACAGTGAGCTAGGCTCCGCGAATTTTTTTTTTATCCGAGAAATTTCTTGCGCTACAGTGAGTGAGGTCCGCGAAATTTTATCCGAGAAATCTCTGGCGTTAAAATTTTTCGCTGCTACAGTGACTAAGAACCTACGAAACTTTAATCCGAGAATGTACGCGTACAGCATGTGAAGCCCCGCGAAATTCTCATACACATCACTTCATATTACATATTTTCGCATCTTCACTATTTCGCAACTACAGTGACCCAAAAACTAACCCCAGAAATTTTATAACTTAAGCAGATTTTCTTCAAAGCTCCATCACCCTGCGAAACTTCCATATCACTTGAGAAAATTCAAAACTTGCGAAATTTTTGCTAACTTGAAAACTCTTTCTACCTAGAAAATTTAATACCGTTTTTAGAACAAATTTTCACCGCGAAAAGTTTTGGATTACATGCAAAAAAAAAATTACACTAAATGCGAAAATTCTCACGACATGTCTAAGTGCTATAACTTGCGAAAATTTCCCAATACATGCGAAATCTTACTCAATCTGCAAAATTTTCTCGGCATGTCTATATATTGAAATCTGCGAAACATTAACACTACATGCGTAAATTTCCTCTGAATGCGAAATTTCCTTGTTATATGCGAAAATTCATGGATAAACTGAATGCGAAATTTCTTTGATACATGCGAAAATTCACTCTGAATGCGAAATCACTTCAACGTGCGAAAATTTTCCTTATATGCAAAAATTTATGGATAGACTGAGTGTGAAATTTCCTTGATATATGCGAAAATGTCTCTCGACTTGTCTATGTATGATAATTAGCGAATTTTCTCATCTCTTATGAACGCCTTCAATTCAGAAATTTTCTAAGTATTGAAAAATTTCGTTTAAAAAAAATTGTCGATGTTTTCGTTTACAATTTGAGGCTACTTTCATTGTTTCACCACATTAATCCGTACTAATCATATTACAATTACTGTCGAGCACAGATATGACCAACAAAGATCAAGGTACACTTGAAGCACTTGAGGCGGCTGCAATCCAAAGGGACATCGCTCGCATCGAGCTCAACGGCTTACCTATGTCCCACCATTGAGCAGATCTTCCCAACAAGTCAATGGGCGGCCTTGATTCCCAACAATTACATGGTGGACTTGGACAGCTTTCGGTGCGATGCCCCCATCATTATAGAAATCCTCAAAGGGCACCCACTTCACCACGCCCTCACTCATGGCGAGCCAGAAGCACAAGTGTATCTTCAACAATACCGGCATACGTTGCAGATAGCTAGACCACTCACCTTGCTAAAACCTTATCCGCCAAAATCGATCAGAAACGGTGGTCCTCACTCGCAAGATAGTCCAAGAAGTGCTTCAACTCCCTGTCTACTCACCATACGACCCGCTACCAACCCATGAACAACTCATCGAGGACATAGACAGACTGGGCTATCAACCAGAAAACAAGAAGAAGAAGGGCCCACTTATCCTCAGTGAAGTCACCACCCGCAATCTACCTCAACCCTGGCGAACGCTGTACCTGTTGGTGAACAAATGCATGTCAGTGAAGCATGCTGGTCAGGACCGCGGAAACTTTCAAATCCTCACCATCCTAACCGGCATCGCCCACAACCGCAAGTACAACTACGCCGACATCATATGGATGGATCTCGTCTCCATGATCCAACGTCGCGACCGGGAAGTCGCCAGGGAGTCACAAACCCTTCGTCCCTTACATGCGGTGGCTCCTAGCTCTCATCAAACATTTCCCGCGCAACGGAACACTTCCTAATCCCCACTTATCTATCGAGAAGTTCGGTGATCGACGAACGCGAATGATAATCCCAGACGACGTTCTAGCCTACGCCGACCCGACCAACCTGCACGTCCGAGAATACAGTGCCTCCACAGCCTCTTTCCGCGAAAGCCATCATCCACTATCCACTGTCCCTACGGCGCAGATCAACCCCACTGCTCCTAACCCCGGGACTAGCCAAAACCCACCCCACCACCTCCAAAAAGTCATCGAGTCGCGCCGCATCCTCTTCCACCCGCGTTCCGAAAAAACGGTCGCGTGAGGATGACGTAAGCCGCCCCACGGAGCGTCGATCGAAACAAAAACAAGATCGACCTCCTCAGCCCAGATAAGCTGAGCCAAACACTTAGGTAGAGGAGGTGATGTGTTCACCTCCCGAGTAGAAGACGTGGCATCTGGCTCAACCACGCAAACGACCCCACCAACCCACTTATCTTCCTCTCTACAGGAAGTATATTCATTTCACGGGAGCCACGTATACCATCGACATCCCACTTGGAGATGGTCGATGTTGAAACAAGCAGTCCCTCGCCTCAGACTGCATCCTCTTCATGCACATCGAGTATGAGCTGATGAACATCCAAAATTGGAGCGAGGAAAGAAGAAGCTCTATCGATGGAGCCTTCTTTGCCACAAGTGCACAAAGAGGACGCTATCCGATGAGGAAAACATCGCTCTGGAAATGAATCGGGCCCCCATCTGCAAAGTCACTGACCTCCGCCAAGAGTCGAAAGGACCTGTCCACTATCCAGTGTTCACAGTAATGAGGCAGGATGAGAGCTACAGTGAAGTCAGTGAGGCGGACTTCAAGTTTCTGCGTCTGGGTGACCTGTACAGCATGCTGGAATCCATGAAGCAGTTCAGACTCGTCCTCAGAAGTTCTGGACATCTCGTACGAGCTGAACCGGTCACCATGGGATATGTGGCTCTCAAGTGCCACATGCTCCGACAGGTCAGATTCTTCGCCACCCATGATCTGCAGATGGCGGTGGAGCACAACCTGAAGAAGGTGAATCTGACTCGCCCATCTTTCAAAAACGCGGACGACTACCGAGAAGGCGATGTGATCGACGGAGACGATCCGGCGGTCGCCTACTCGAACTACAAGGGAAAGATGAGGCTGTTGCGCTGCTCCGAAGTGGAAAAGTTCTCGGATGGGACGCTCACCATCATCCAAGACAAACTCATGAGGATTTGCCGCATCCTTTCGGAAGAAGATCCACTCTGCCGATCCAAGTTTGCGAAGCTCATTGACGCGATAGCTGATCGAATGGTCCTTCGAAGGAATCTCCGCGCCTTCGACTTCAAGCTAGGACTTCGCGAAACACTAACACGCTAATCCACCATCACAACGCCCAAGATCCAAGACTCCCAACAATTGACACAAAGGGGGAGATTGTTAGGATATTTAGTGATTGTGTCAATAGTTTATGTCTTGGGATTAATGTTGTAATTATCTTTTTAGCTTGGGCTTTGGACTAGAATGTAATTAGTTAATCTTTAGTGTTTAGGCCTTAATATACCTAGGCTTAATGTGGTATATAAGTTTTACCAACACCATTTGAAAGGTAATCAAAGATCAAAAGGCTAACCCTAGTTTTCACACACTACACACACTTGAAGGTGAGAAATTCTCCCTTTTTCATTCCATCAAAGCCTCTTTGATTCCTTGTTTGGTGCAATCGGGACCAACAACGGTCTACCTAAAATCAAGAGAACATTCTCGTCTTCCTACATATCTAAAATAACGACTGGGAATCACAAGCTTATCGACTTTAACTAAGACATCCTCGATAACACCTCGAGGGTACTTCAACGACCTATCAGCTAGTTGGAGGCTCATTCTAGTGGGTCGTGGCTCACCCAATCCTAAACGCTTGAACATGGAATACGCCATAAGATTAATGCTAGCGCCTAGGTCTGCTAACGCACGCTCAATCACTAGATCTCTTATAAGACAGGGAATAGTGAAACTCCCTGGGATCCTTGTGCTTCTTAGGGATCTTGCTTTGGAGAATCGCCGAGCACTCTCCTCTTAGGCAAACGGTGGAGACGTGTTCGAGCTTTCTTCTGTTCGTCAGCAGGTCCTTCAAGAACTTGGCGAAGCTGGGCATCTGCGTAATAGCTTCAACGAAAGGTAAGTTAATATACAACTCTTTACACATACCCATAAATTTACCAAACTGCACCTCGTTCTTGTCCTTTCAGTCGAGCCGGGTATGGGATCTTCGGCTGGTATGGCTTCACTGGTGGCCGCTGGGTCTCCGTCACCTTTTCCTTCTCGGGCTCGACCTTCTCCTTCTCAGCGTCGACTTTCTCGACATCGTCGCCCTTGATCTCCTCAGCTTCGGGCTCGTCTTGGCTCTCGAAGTTGGCATTCTCCTTGGCCTTCTTTTTGGCGGGCACTTCTTGCAATTCTCGCCCATTTCTCAGCGTCACCGCCTTGCAGTACTCCTTAGGATTCGGCTCGGTGTAGCTTGGGAGCGATCCCTGAGTACGCCCCGCCAACTGCTTCGCCATCTGGCCCATCTGCTGCTCCAGCTTTTTGAGCGAGGCGTCTGTGTTCTGAGCACGCAAGTCGTTCGCCTCCATGTACTCCTCCATCTTCGTCATACGGCTCTCGTGGGCTGCGGTGGTGCTACTGAAATTCGTGAGGAGCGTCTTCATCATGTCCTTCATCTCCCTCATGTCGTCGGATCCTCCCGCGGGCGCGTTCTGGTACTGTCGTGGTGGCCCGTTTTGGAATCCAGACGGTCTAGGCTGAAATCCTGGTGGTCCTTGGCTTTGATGGTTCTGATTCCCGTACGCCAGGTTTGGAAGTGCCCGAGGTTGGAAACTTCGCTGGCCGCCTTGGTAAATTCCCATATAGTCTACGTGCTCCAGCGACTGTCCAAGTTGGCAATATGAGGTCTCGTGGGTTGCACCGCAAATCCCGCACAATGGCACGTAAGGCGTGTGCTGTGTCGGTGTGGTGGTGGCCACGGCGTTCACGGTTGAGTCTGCCCGGACTTGGGAAGTAATGCCCAATCACCATTTGCAACTGTGAGTTCGTCGAGGCGATTTGTTGCTGGAGAGCCTCGATCTTAGCGTTAGTGGCCGTCTCCTCGCTCACTCCAAATACGCCTGTCGTCTTCATCCTGATATTGCCCCTCATGAAACTGTTCCTCAATAAGGTTCCAAGTTTCGGTCGCGTTGAGCTGCACGAGTCCTCCTCCGGCGGCTCCGTCTAGCATATGGACAGTCTTGTCGTTGAGCCCCTCGTGGAACCTGTTGATCTGGGCTGCCTTCGACATCCCGTGCTGGGGGCATCTCTTCAATAGCGCCTTGTAACGCTCCCACACCTCTCAAACTCCTTCTGATGGAATAAAGAGATTTGTCTTCAATCGTAGCACCTTCGACAGTGGGAAGTAGTGGCCAATAAACGCGGCTCGCAGCTCCTCCCAGGTGGTGATCGAGCGAGGTGGTAACGTCTCAAGCCAATCCTTGGCTCTGAACTTCAAAGAGAACGGAAACAACATGATCTTAATCGCATCGCCCGGAACACCATTGATTTTGATGGTGTCGGTCACCGTCAGAAACGCCTTCAGATGGGAGTAAGGATCGTCATCGGGGTTGCCCTCGAACTGGGCCGTCTGAAAAATCATCTGAAGCCAAGAATGCTTCAGTTCAAAATTGTTGTTCTCGATCGGCGGGATGACAATCGCCGATTCCGTACCGCCTAGCGCGGCATTCTTGAGGAGGTCCTCAAGCGATGGTTCCTCCTCTTGAATGTTGTGGACGGGCACTTGGTGGTCCGCCATTGTTACTTCCGTGTTTGGGCTATCTACGGCTGTCTCTACACGTGAGTTTTGGATGGATTCCTGCAAACTATCCTCCGAATAACAAACTAACGATCCTGAGAGCTGGTGGATGCTCCTTTGGTATCGTACTTAAGTTTTCTTCGTAACTTCCGCTCGAAATCCGGGTCTGCGTCAACGATGGGACCCGATGGATGGCTTCGGGTCATTCACCACTGAATCGTACCTTCAATGAGTGAGAAAATAAAATTAGCAAAAAAGTAAACAAATACGCCGAATAAGAATACGAAATCAATAACGACGCATGAAAACAACTAATGCAAATAGCACAAATAACGCAAACGGTAAAAACAAAGAAAACGTCAAATCACAGTGGTTAAAGTACCGAACTACGGTGTTCCTAATATCAATTTACTCCCCGGCAACGGCGCCAAAAACTTGATCGACACGTTGTGTGAATGAAAAGTGCGACAAGTAATGATTAAAACGAATACTAATTACTGTCACCGACGTGCGATAGGCAGTGGACCTATCGTTTGTAGTGTAGTAAAGTGAGTAAACGAGTATCGAACACGAGGAATAAATCAAGTACTAGTAATGACCTATCGACTCGATATTTAACCTAAATAAAATACGCAAATTGTTTGACGACTTAACCTAACAGATCGCTCCTAAATCAACCAGAAATCAAAGAACGCGACTAACTGATGCGAGAGTTTCAGATGATAAAGACGTGGTCGGGATTCGAATCCCGCTAGGTAGTATAGACAATAAAATCGCTCCTAAGTGATTAAGACTAAGTCGCAGTAATTCCTACCCGCTCGCGAATTTGCTGTCGCCCTAAAAGCTCGCGGGGATCTAAAATTCAATAATTCCTAACGGCGAGGATCGAGTATTTGCTTTCGCCCTATACTCGAATCCTATCTTCTATGAACGGCCTAAAGGTTGTTTAGCTGTCGCCCTAAACGTTTTTCCACACAATCACTTTAACACATAGACATATTAAAGCGACGAAACATATTCATAGAACGATAAATAGTCAAAAACACAAAGTCACGATAATATACGTCTTAACTACGAATTATCATAGCGTTCATCCAATCCCAAACACAAAAGGGATTTAGCTACTAAGGAGAAACAACTAGAGAATTAGAAGATAAAGATGAAGAACTCATGATCTTTCCTACTGATAAATCTGAGGTGATCTCGTGGCAAGATCTTCGTTCTTCGTTAATTCGGCGTGAATTCTTCGCTGATCCGTCTCTTGCGCTCGGGGACGGGATTTCATATTCTTTTCGCCCTATTTTCGTCTCTGGATGGTTGGGAATTGATCTCTGTAAGTTGTGTCCTTTCTGGTCGAATTTGGGCTTTTTATAACAATTCACGTCAAGGTCACGGCCTGGGACAATGGCCGTCACGGCCGTGACCATCGCCGACTCAAATCGCTCGACTCTCTGCCAAGTGTCACGGCTTGGTGCAAGGTCTGTCACGGCCGTGACCATCATCTATCGAACTCTCTGTCTCCTGTCACGGCTTGGTGCAAGGTCTGTCACGGCCGTGACCTTAGGCAGTGTGTTCTACTTCGGCCTCTGGTGGGTGTCACGGCCATGTGCATAGGGTGTCACGGCCGTGACACCCGGCAGTGTTCTTCATTTTTGCACCGTTTTGCCTCGTTTTCGCTCGTTTTCGCACGAATCTCGTCCTAAGCTCCTTCAACATAAGAATAAGTGTAAATATGCCGAATAAATGCATAAATTCATTGTTAAAGTTCTATTATACCCCAAATAAATACTATGATAAATGCATTAAAATACGTTTATCAACGTGTAGCGAGAATAGTCATCGACGATACTAGCACATACTTGCGTCCATTGATACTCTGTGTCTGCATTGGCCCACATTGATACTCTGTGTCTGCATTAGTTCCAATGGGCGAGAAGTAGACGCAATTTGCTTGACATGATGAGACGCTCGCTTCATTTTTCCTAATTGACATGCCGAACATTGATGCTCCCTTTGTAGAAGTATAGTTGGAAGACCGTGGACCAACTTTTTTTGTAGAAAGGCATTGGAGAGCTTTCATATTCAGATGAGACATTCGTTGATGCCATAAGTTGTTCCTCTATAAACAGTTTGAGAGATGAGGCATACGGCTGTCGAGGGCCTCACGGACGCAAGGTTGATCGTGTAAAGATTTGATTTTCGAAGTCCGTAGAGGAGTTCTGTGTCCTGACTATCCAAAATTCTGCACCGCTCAGCGTTTAAGACCACTTGAAATCCTTTGTCACAGAATTGGCCTATGCTGAACAAGTTATGGCGGAGGCCTTCGACATACGAGATATCTTTTATCGTCAGACTTTCCAAAATGATATCTCCACATCCGAGAATGGGATCGGTGTTTCTGAATCTGACTTTCCCGTTTGGTCGGTCTTTGTAGTTGCTCAGCAGTCCAGTCATGTGTGTGGAGCAACCAGAGTCGAGGTACCACACATGATGGATCTGCAAAAACAATTTAGAGAGCTTTAGGTACCCACGTAAGCATGGGTCCTCTCAGATTAGCAGATATAGTTTTGGATTCAAATATGATTCCTAAATTTTTATTTGGAGGAGTTTTAATAACCCATTTCACTTTCGGAGAAGTGAAGTTGGGTTTTGCCTCTTTAGGTGACTTGGCCTTTTCGGCTTTTGTCGTCCTAGACGGAGATTTAGGAACCCATTTGGGTCGAACCTTGCAGGGAAGGTTAATTTCAGCACGTACAAATGCTTTGGAAGGCTTGACCGAGGAAAAGATCTTTTCTTTTGATAATCTCCTAAGGTGTTTGAGATAGAATCTCTACGGGATACCTTAGGTGAGGACAGGCATGTATAGCGCCATAAGCTTTCTTTATGGCTGGATCTTGTTTCCTACGATTCTTCCTAGTGGCATTTGCTTCAGAATGATTATTAGTAATTTTTTAAGTAGAGCCTATTTCGAAATTGCCGCTTCTAAAGGTGATCGGCTGAAGTGAACGTAGAAAATGGCTCTTTTATTACTACAAGTGTCTTTTATTGTCACAGAAGGAGTAACATTCTGGGAAACATTCAAATCTACTGGCTCATTCTTTATCTTAGTACTAGACACTCTCGCCTTCGTTTTCAGTGCTGACCCTACGCTCCATGTAGACATAGGTGAAGTAGAATTAGCCATAGCACTTAGAGTTATCTTTATAATTTTATTCTTTCAAAGGCAATTTTTTCGATTTTCATGCTTTTCATAATAGCGCGTGAGGTAGTTTGGGAAGATGAGGAAGCCTTGATATTTTCCATCTCTTTAAGAAACTTTTTCCTTTCAGCTTCGAAATTCTCTCGTTCTTTATCTAGCTTTGCCTGTGACTCCTCTATCTGTTTATGATAGGGGGTTTGTAGAGAGAATTTTTATAATGAACGTCATTGATTTCCTCGTTGTGTGCTTGAGATTCAGGAGGTAGGGCTTGAACTAAATCACAGACAGGTTTTAAAAAGGTTTCATATTTCTGTCTCTTTCATTTAGTTCAGCGTAGTCAAAGTGGATCTCAGGCCCATGTGAGGCTTTTCTCACAGATGAATCATAATAATTTTGGTACGTCGATTCAGTGAATTCTCTAAGAGAGGTTACTCCTAAACCCATGTGCTTAATATCATATATTTCTTTCTTCTGAAGAACACGTGGGTTAGTGAAACATATGCCTTCTATATGATTATAGAACTCTATATCCTTGGGCTTGTTCAAAAATATCGTCTGTTCGGATTGTCCCCTATGCGTAACTATATCATCTAATTCCTTAATTTTAGCATGTAGTTTCTTGCGTTCCTCACCTAGGAGAGCATAATTATTTTCTACCGTCAGTTTGGCGGCTTGACGTCTAGTTCTTTACTAAGCTCACTAACCTTAGCATTTGATATTTCTAATTGAGCTTCTAAGTTAGTGATCTTAGTGGTAGCTTCGGTTATCCTACAATTTAGGGTAGTTTTCTCATTGAGATTCCTAACCAAGCAATTGTAGTTATTTGCTAGCCTCTTCTAATTTCCTAGTCTTTTCACTATGCTGTTCTATTTGAGGTTGACTAGTCTCTCTAGAATGTAGGCTCTTAGTAAGTTCTTATATTTTAGCACTAGAGCTTCTCAGCTCTGATTCAGACTATCAATCTTTTCCTGAGATCTCGCAAGTTTATCATCTACTTCCTTAATACTTTTCTGCTCACGTTTCATGTTAGCATATTGTTTTGATATGATTCTAACATGGTCAATAATGTGGAAGAAGAGACTACCCTTGTGACGAGGTGGATGCGTCGTCTTCGTCTGTCCGATTGGATGTTTCGGCGTCTGATGTGGTATCCAGGCGGGCCATGACGGCTAGATTCTCTTCCTCAGAATCGGATGTGTCTTCGAGCCAGTGGTCCTGCTCTTCTATGAGGGCTACTCCAGCCAGTGCAACCAGTTGAAGCACTTGTTGGGCTCTTTGATGTTCTTGACTTCGGAGCTCTCTGGTACATGTTCCTTGTTCTTAGAGCTTGAGGTCCGAAGTCTGTTGGCCGAAGATGAGGACTTCGTTTTGAAGTATTTCTGACTCATTATTTTTCCTATTTATGCCAACTGCTTCCCCAGTGCCTTCATGCTTGGCTCGGCGTTGGATTCTGAATCTCCTTCTGACTCGGATGAAGAAGGAGGCCTAACGATCTTTTCTTTGCGAGGCTTTGTCCCACGCTTCTCAGAGACTAGGGTGACGGTGTCTTCAATTAGCTTGCCGTTCTGCTCTCTCTGAATCTCGCTAACATCTTCCTCGTGTTGGGCGAGATTATCGAAGACGGCATGGATATCCAACTCTTCCAGATCTTTGTTTTGTCTTAATTGGGTGGATATCTTTTTCCAGTTCGAGGGCAGTGAAGATAGAAATCTGATATTTGTCTCCATGTTCGTTTTCGAGATTTCTATCTTCCTCATCTCATTGAGAAGATTGAGGTATCTTTGGTAAACGTCGTATAGGTTCTCCTCCGGCTTTGCTTTGAAGGAGTCATAGGCAGTGAGAATATTCGCCTTTTTGGCCTTGATGCCAACTTTCATCCTCTGCATCATCCTATGCAATTCATCCCACATTCCCTTAGCCGTTGGAAGGCTGTCTATCTGTCTGTAGATGTCTTTGGGATCCCTTGCATAAGTGTATTCATGGCCATCAGATCAGCCTTTGCACGGGCCCTTTCCTAGATAGAGTATTCCCTAGGCTCCTTAAGTCGCCTAGTGGGAGGAATTGGAGGAGTAGCCTATTCATCACCGGCTACGTGGACCCAAAATTGTGCCGGTCCCTCTTCGAGTGACTGCAGTAGATTTTCAGCCTGATCCTTTAGGGCTATGAAGTTTAGGAAGCGGCTTCTCCATACTGTATATTCGCCGCGTTGCAAGATTGGTGGAGGGTTGTCATTTCCTAGCGAATAAGCATCCATGTCTTCTCTTTGTTGTTGATGAGGGATCTTCGTTCGTTTTGATGGATTTGAATGATGTTATGTGCTTTACAAGTGGCAAATTAGTTAGTAGCGTCTGATATTAAAGCAGTCGAGAATTATTTTCAAATCTATTTAGATTTTCGATCGAAAATAATTCTGTCGGAATTAAGATGTACGTCACTGTTCTCGTTCGAGAAAGTGTGTCAGCGAGAAAATTTACGAGCGATAATAATTCGTTCAAAAACTTTCGATCGAGAAAAATCTTTTAATCGTGAATTTACTTAAAGTAAGTTCCTTGCTTAGTCAAAATAAATTGTTGACTGAAAAGTTTTCGATCGTAAGTAATTTTTGCTAGGTCAAACTGTATAAGTTTTGACAAAAAAATTTCGACGGTTAGTTTTGGGAGCGCAAAGGTCAAAATAGGTCTTCGTCGAAATAATTTTTCGCTAGATAATGCTCGAGAAATTTTTCTACTAAAATCGTTTTTAGTAAGGACGGTTTTAGCGCTGACTTAGTGCTCTGATCGATAAAAATTCTCGCGCGAAGTTTTGCGATCGAGAAATTTCTGCGATCGAAAACTTTAGCGAGAAAATTTGAATTTCTGCAAACAAAATCAGAACCCTAATTAACACTAATTCAACCAAAAACAAAGAATTAGACTATGAAATTGCAGGTTTTTTTATCGTAATCAGATGCTTGATACGCACGAACCAACAATTAACACATTATGAAGCAAAACATGTCAATTTTGATCAAAATCAAGCTGTGTTCAAGTTCGTTCTTTGCGCAAACAATAACGATCCAAATCTTATTAAATCTGCTAAATTGTCATTCAAACTGCTACGAATCTAATCGGCATGGTGCTAGAACAGGCACAGAAACATCAAAATCAAATCATATAAGCACAGAATTAGGCACTTCAGATCGAAAAACTTTCGCGCCGGATAAAATAAAATCAGGTGTAATCATATGTATAAATAAGTATATTAATTGAATAAAAATGAATTCTTTCTTAAATCTTAATCATATTAATAAAATTGGGCTACTTTCGAAAGTATTAACAAATCGGAAATAGAAAACGGGGACAAATTCGTTCTCTGTTATCGAGGGGATCCCTACCCAGCGGATATTTTTAAAAAATATAATATTTATAACACAATACATAAATTGAATATATTTTTCGGATAGGAAACAACATATTTAATTTTATTTATATTATTTTAATATATTTATATTATAATAATATAATTGAACATAATGAATTATAATATATCGGGGACGGGGCGGGGATCCCGTGGAAAAAAGTGTTTCGATATCACTGCGCGGATAAAATATCGAGAATTCGCCATCCTATATGGGTGGATGTCCGCGACCGGGGCCGACCGCGTCTAAGTAGAATTCCCGCCTAAATTATGTAAGAATATAATGTAAGGTATTCTAAAAAAGAATATAATCTCGTTCCCGCGAAGCAACGGGAACAAAATCGTCCCCGTTACAGAGGGATCCCTACCCAACGTATATTTGAAAAAATATGCTATTTTTAATACAATATATAAATTGAATATATTTTTTGGATAGAAAACTACATATTTAATGTTATTCTATTACATTAATATTATTTATTTTATAATAATATAATCGAATATAATGAATTTTAATATACCGGAAAACATGGAGGGGATCCCCGCGGGAAAAAAAAAGTTTTCCATGTCACCGCGCAGATAAATATATCGAGATGTCTCCATATGAGCGGATCTCTGCGATCGGGCCGACCGCGTGGACGGAGACAAATTCCCGCCTAAACTATGTGTGCATATAATAATATAAGGTATTCTAAAAAAAGAATAGTAATAATAAAATATGATGGCTCAACAAACTCTCGTGTCCGCTGAAGATATTAATAAGCATGAGTCCCAGAAACTACCAACTACAACCTGAAAGCAACTACCAACTACAACGTGAAATCAGAACTTGAAATAAAAGCAGCATTCAGAAAATAATATTTATTGGGACAACTCAGCAATATTATTATCATCATCCTCACTGATATCTTGAAATTCGCAATCCTCCTCGCCGTCAAGTGCATCCTCAGCGACACCATCTTCAGAAAAGTGCTCCTCACGATCTCGTGTATTTTCATGATAGTCGCCAAGGATTTCAGGCTCCAAATCTTCCCTCGCCAGATTGTTCAGAACGTCATCACCACCGACAACTTCTTTAACTCCCTCGGATTGAAACTGCTGCAATGGAGTCACTAGGTGATTTTGGGTGCTATCATCATCTTATTCTATATCCATCACTAGAAGATCCCATTATGCTGCACTCTTTGCACTAGTTGCCAATTGCCACCAAGTTTAGTATCATTAACGTAAGAGACTTGCTGCGCTTGAATAGGGAGCGCAAAAGGATCATTCTGATACCATCTCGATCTCACATCGATACTAAGATAGTTCTTATCGTTATGAGTGGTTTTCTTACCCATGTCAAACCAATCACATTGAAACAACGTTTTCCGGCCTCCAAGATATGTCAACTCATAACTCTACCTAAGCAATCCAAAAAACTCTGTAGTTCGATTTTTATGTTGTCCCTCTACAACCAGTCCGCTATTCTGAGTTCTCTGCGTCGGGCATCACGATCCTTTGTATGAAATCGAACTTCATTCACCATGCACCCCGAATAACACCTTGTGTTTAACCTAATAGGACCATTCGCAAGGGCCCATATTTCATCACTAGCTTCGGCAGCTCCTTGGACATGTAACGAATTTATCTAGATGACAAAATAAATATTTTGAAAATAATAGGTATTAACTACAAATGCATCACGTTGAATTATAGAAAATAAATTCGTCTTACATGTTCTTTAAACCATCTCGTGAATTGTTTCATATGCCTCTCACTAAGTTCTGAACCATTAGTTCCTTCCGCTGTCATACCAAGTTTTTCAGCCTTGTATACTCTGAAAAATGTATACATGTCAGCACAAGAGAGAGAGAGAGAGAGAGAGAGAGAGAGAGAGAGAGAGAGAGTTATAATTTAAGTGTTCACATATAAATCACTTACTGCATTTATGCTCAGCTTCTTCACAATTACCCAAGATAAATCGATGAGCTTTGTCTAGTTCTTCATCTGATAGAACAGGCTCGGTCTAATACGTCCAAATGGACGTACTCTCATGGAAAACACCGAAAGTCCATTTACGACTTCATCGCCATCAAAGTTCCTTTGTCGTCTATTGAATATAGTTTCAATCCATCAAGATACCTCGATATGAAGGTCAAACTTTCTTTGACAATGTATCCTTCTGCAATTGAGCCTTCAGGACGAGCTCTGTTACGAACAAATCCTTTGAGAGTACCCAAGTACCTAAAACAAGTCCATTATTAGACCAAAAAATAATCTATAATAGTAAAATGAAATTGAATGCAAGCATAAGCTTGAAATAGACGAATATATAGATAATGTATCATAGTAAATAAAATTGTATACCTTTCAATAGGGTACATCCAACGTAATTGAACAGGTCCAGCAATTCTAGCCTCTCTTGGTAAGTGGATAGCCAAATGTACCATAACCGTAAAAAATGCGGGAGGAAAATTTTTTTCCAACTTGCACAAGATCATAGGTATTTTTTTCCATCCTTGCAATATCCCTCACCTTCAATGTCTTCGAACATAATTCTTTAAAGAACTCACCTAATTCAAAGAAAGCTTCATTTACTTCCTCGCATAAATAGCTACGTATTCCAGTTGGGATCAGACGCTGAAAGAATGTGGTGATCATGTGACTTCAAACCAGATATCTTATTTTCCTTGATGCATCTTGAGATATTGGCAGCATAACCATCAGGAAATTTAACAGATTTCAAAAATTTTAAAAATTCCTTTCTCACCTGGAGATAATGTGTAGCATGCAACAGGCTTAATAGGTTTACGATCACTGGCACGTATTCGTCAACTCATCTCTGATTCCATGTCACGTAAATCCTCACGTGCACTTTCGGTGTCCTTGGTTTTCCCTTTAATATCAAGTAACGTACCGATAATATTCTCAGATATTATTTTTTCAATGTGCATCACGTCAAGGTTGTGTCTAATCAATAACTTGCTCCAGTATGGCAACTCAAAGAAAATACTTTTCTTCACCCAATTAGCTTGCTCAGAACTTTTCTTTCTCTTTCGACTTACAACTGGATGTTTTCCTGGTTGAGGGAATACCTCGGATAAGTTGTCTAGCCAATGTAAGACATCATCTCCAGATAATTCGTTGGGTTTTGATCGGTGCTCCTCTTCACCATCAAATGCAAGCTTGTTCTTACGCCATGAATGATTTTTCGCCAAATAGCAACGATGTCCCATGAAGCAAGTTTTTGATCTTAATCTTCTTGAGCGAGTTTGGTCAAAACAACAAGGGCATGCCATGTATCAACTAGTTACCCATCCCGAAACAAAACCATATCCTGGAAAGTCACTAATAGTCCAAAAACAGCAGCACGCATTTGAAACATCTCCTTCTTATAAAGATCATAAGTCTCACGCCATTGTACCATAATTCTTTCAGATCATCAACTAATGGCCTTAAATACACGTCAATATCTTTACCTGGAGAACGCGGGCCTGGTATAAGCAACGACATAATCAGATTTTCTTCTTTCATGCACTCGTAAGGTGGCAAATTATAGACGACGAGGATGACAGGCCACATGCTGTATGAGTTGCCCAAGTTTGACCATGGTGTAAAGCCATCTGTTGCTAGTCCAACCTTGACATTATGAGGGTCTTCAGAAAAATTAGGATATAACTCATCAAAGCGCTTCCATGCTAGAGAATCAGCTGGGTGTCTCATGATTCCGTCATCGTCTTTTCTTCTTTCCTTGTGAAACCTCATGCTCTAAGCCCGTTGCTTGGACATAAACAATCTTTGCAATCTCGGCTTCAAAGGAAAATATCTTAATATCTTATGAGGAACTTGATTGCCATTGCCCTCATTAGTTGGCCATCTTGATTCATGACAAACCGGACATTTGTCTTTCTGCTTGTTTTCTTTATAAAACAATGCACAGTCATTCTTGCAAGCATCAATTTCTTCATAGCCAAGTCCTAACTCATGAAGAATCTTTTTAGCACCGTATAGAGACGATGGAAGTGTATCACCCTCTGGTAGTATCTCCTTCAAAAACTCTAACGACATATTAAAACTTTTGTTGCTCCATTTCCCCAAAACTTTTATATGTAGTAATTTGACAATCACTTATAGCAACGATTTCTTGCAACCCAGGTACAATTCACGCTTAGCATCTCTTAACATATTTTTATAACTTCCATCAAAGTCATCATTTGATTGCTCATATCCACCAATTTCATCCAACATCTCATCTAAATCATCATCTAAATCAGGCATCCCATCGTCCACCCGATTGCTCGCATGATCATTATCTGCATCATCATCGTTATGATCTATATGTACTCTTTCCCCATGTAACACCCATTCAGGATAATTATATGTGAAACCGTTAGTGTGCAAATCACATTTCACCTCGTCAAGAGTTTTATACCTTGTATTGTGGCAAACACGGCAAGGACATGGAATCACACCATTACGCGTCTTCATATTCTTTTTCGCAAAATCAAGGAATGATTCAACTCCTTTAATATATGATTCCGAGAAAGTATTTGTCTCTTTCGTCCAACTCTTATCCATCGCTTTGTACCTACAACCATAAAACGTCTTCCCATCAATATTTTAATACTTAATGTGCCTTTCGTACACGTTTGATCTCGGGTCTAACAAGCAAGAAATCGCAACACCCTAAAATCAAGAAACTAGAATTTATGCGAAATTTTGGGGTTTAAAGGCCAAGCAACGAGGTGAAAAGAGTGCGCGTGTTTTACCTTATGTCATCGACGGCCTACTAGAATCCGATATTTATTGTTGGTGCGCTGTTGGATTTTTGGAGAACGAGAGGATCGATTGCGGCAGAGTTGATGAGAAGATGATTTCTATTTGGGAATATTAATTAAAGGCCAAGTAACGAGGATCGATTGTTGTTTTTTCTCCCTTTTCAAATGACAAAAATCATAATACTCACATATACTCATGTCGACATCTTCTCCTCTTATTTATGTGAGGATTTTTTTTTTTGTCACATAAAAGTTTATTTATTATTAGGAAATTTATTAACTATATGTGAGGATTTTATCTATCACATTAATGTTTAGCTTTTGTGAGGAATATATTACTATTATGTGATGAAAAAACAATTTCCTCACATATTATATATTCACTTATGAGGAAAAAAATTTCATCACATTATATAATAGTTATTGTGAGAAAAATTATTTCCTCATATAATCTAATTGTATGTGATGATTTTTAATGTTATCACAAAAATATGTTCACATAAAGTAACATTTTTTGTAGTGGCCAAAACTGTTCTTCGCATGAACAGTTTCAGAAAATGAATTCCGACCGAATTCTAACAATTTCGATTCAAAACTGAACGAATCAGCTCTAATACCAATTGTTAGGTCCCCGTTAGTCAACACAATTAATCCTAGGCACGAATTCTAAGGAAATCGATTAGAATTGAATGGATTGAATATCGATCGAAAACCTTCGTTGAAGAACTCGAGAGAGAAAACCGTTAGTGTGAGAAAGTTTTGTAAGTTTCTCTCTCTAGAAATGAATTCGGCAGCCTTTCGGATCAATTCTCTAATTTTCTGTATTAAGCTCTAATTGTTTACATGTATTTATAGCAAACACACTTGGTATAAATATCAAACTAGTCCTAATCTAAGGACTACTATACAAAACGCCCCTAATTACAAGAACAACTAATAAAATCAAGCACAATTAAATATATACTCTACACATGTCACACGTGAGGGGACGTGTTGAGATTATAGAGTGAGTTTCGTCTCACATCGACTAATTCAAGCTCTTCTATCCACTATATATATAAGCGGCCTTCTTTTCCTATTACCAATACCTCTCATTTCTAATATTAGTAGATTTATGATTTTCTTTTGTTGTTGGAACCTATTTATTCGATGAATTTATTGTTTCTAAATAGATATATTTTCCCTAGCCTTGATACATGATTAATAGAAAAAACGGAATTTATAGGCCAGATACGTGTTATAAATAAAAGCTACTGATAAAATGTTATTAAACAAAATGTATTAAGCTCTACTCCAAACTTTCGGAACGAAAAAAAAAAGAAAAACTATACTACAGGAACTGGTATGTATTTACTGGCCCTTACAAAGGGTATTAACATATCAAACACTTCATGCCTGAATCCATCGCTAGTCCATTTTCAATCAATAATGAGAAGTTTGGGCGACCGATACTTCTAGTCCCTAATGTTTGAAGTATGGACGCTTCTGGTCCCCCATGTTCCGAGGTGTCACTTTTACTCACCGATCCGATGTTATCGATTTTTGTCCATTCTATTCTCTCCACTAACTTAGTCGCTAATTTAGACAGAACTTAACGCGTGAGAGCATCATTTTACTCGACTTGAAACCTCATCATACGTCTTCCTCTTCGGTTTAAAATGCACATGAAGATCTTACACATCACATTTAGGGAAGATTGATGAGCTTGAAGTTAAGTTTAAATGTGATGTGTAACGATGCTCACGTGCGTTTTCGTCGAAGAAGATGATGAGTTATGAGGTGCTAAGTCGAGTAAAAGGAGATCATGTGCTCTCACATGTTAAACTCCATCTAAAATAGTGATTAGTTAATGGGGACCAAAATGGTTCAAAATTGATAATGTTGGAGACTAAAATTGGCACATCGGAACATGGGGGACCGAAAACGCCCATGCCCTTAACATCGAGAACTAAAAATGTCGTTCTCCCCTGAAAACTTTATATTTTTGTGTAGTTAATCAATGATAGGCTGTGCAATGATCTTTCGTTTTTCATATTGGGTATGAATATAATTGTATAAATGTTGCAAGTTAAACTAAATTTATCCTCTCATATTCCGATTCAATGAATGTCTTCAATTCAACTTAGGCACAATCAATGGTATATTTTGGGAAAGCCATGAAATTGATGGCGTTACAGATATGACATTTACCAAATCAAAATTAACGTTTACCTAAAGGTTTGTTCCCCCGAGCTCACTTTTCCATGTCACCTGAGAAAACATGGATAGAAGTATGGAGACATCGTGGTAAACACGATTACAGTTACGATTTGAAACCAACCAACTCAAACGAATAATTTTTTTAACAAGCAATAAAAATTGGAAGAGAAAAACCCCAACTGAAATGGAGCCTATATATGGAACCACACCGTTTACCGACAATCGATTCAGATTGGATTCCAAGTTTTAAATCATATGAAAGCTCTATGACAATATAAGGAAACTTGGAAGGGTGGTAATTCAATGTCATGATAATATAAAGAGATAAAAAGGAGACAATAAGCCACACGGTTAAAGTTATAACACACAATAGCTTCCCACGAAGCCATGTGAAAAAAATAAAAATAAAAACAACAAACATAATGTGGAATTTTAACGAGCCAATAATTCACACTTTCACACGCATACAAAAGCAGGACGCAAACACGCAAATGTGAACATAAATACATACATACACTTATAGCAGAATCTCTGTAATTGATATATTATTGCAGTAATTTCGTCATCAGCAAGCGACATCTGTCACCACTTCTCTCCGGTGGAAGCTTCGATGGCACCCACAAGCGGCACATGTCATCGCCTCATTGGTCCCTTCTTCACCGCAGGGCATAAATTCCCTACACCCGTCCACAGCGAATCCCCCCATTTCCGCCGCCTGATTCTTCTGACACTCGCCGTACCTCACCGTTCTCACTGCGGAGGAGGAATTAAAAGACGATGATGATGAGTTTCTACCATCATCTCCTTCTAACCTTAATGCTTGCGTTCGCTTAGAGACCCCTCGCCGATTCTTCATTTTATTTATTACCTCTTTTCTTACAGAAGTGGTGCGAAATGTATTGTATTGTTGCGAACTTGGGCTTGTGTGCAAGCAAGAAACCCTAATCATAATAGGCTTATTTATAAGAAATAATACACCCTTTTACTAGATTGTTAGCTTTCAAGCTTTGCAATCTTTTGTCGACACGTACCTAGTTTGAAGGGTGCTTTCTCTTTCATGAATTAATAATATATATATATATATATATATATATATATATATATATATATATATGTGTGTATGTTAACCAGTGGCTGTTTTTCTTATCATTTTTTTCCAAAACTTTATATAAAAGTTTCTTTTTAAACATGGAATTTTTTGTTGGGTATAACCCACTTCTGGAGTCCATCTCCAAATCCAAGGAATACTAAATTCGATATAAAAATGTAAAGAAGCCATTCCTTCAATACATTCTTTTTTATGTTCCGTTTCTATAAGAATCGGAGAAACTTTAACCCATTCTTGATATAATCCAAAAAAGGGTTCTTTAAGAATTTCAATTGTAGCTCCATAAGAAAGCCACCATTGATAAAACCAATTTGGAATTTCGACTTATATACATCCGCACAAATTTTTATCCACCAAGAATGTTTTTACTTTCATTCTGGTATAAAAGTACTTTATAAAAAGCATCGATATAATCGTAATAATTAAATTTAATAAGAGTTTTTAACTCAGGATGGAATATTCTCTATCTTTTAATGGGTGAATAGCCCATTTTTCGGGTGAAATAATTTGCTTAAATATAATTTTGCTAAAGGTATAACCTTTTTTCAAAGCAATTGGGGAATTTCCCGCATTGAAATGTTCAATGTCACATGTTCCCGTAGACTTAAGAATATTTTCATAAGTTCACGGTTTTTATAAAAGTAGCAGCATATGATGCTCTGTCTAAATACCTTGACATTAAAGTCCAAGGTTCATCAGACCATTTTAAATCTTTAATTCGAGTAATATAATTACCTCAGTATGAGAAATTTTCTCATAATCAACCTCATCTTCTTCTTCCGCAATTATTTTTGCGTAAGATGTTCCTTCAGCAGATTTTGCTTTCTGCTTCTTATATTCAAGAAATTCTCTGAATTCGTCACTGCTCAAGGTATTACTTGAAGATGCTGATAGATTTTCTTTTACCAGCTTTTTATTGCCCATTTGAGCAATAACATTTTTACCACCTCTTCCACTCTATTAGAGGGGAAATTTCTCCCATATTGGGACATATCTGCAAAATTCATGAAGATATTCACGAGTAGATAATCAGGAAGGCTAAATAATACAAAAGATAAATATTTAAAAACAAAATTAAAAACTTACTTAACAGAGGAGAGTCGTACAACAAACTTCAATCTTTTATTTCGTAGAATATTTTACAGTAGAGAGGATTACAAGAGAGAAGGGAGAGAGAGTACAAGAGAGCGTAAAGCAAAGCACACCTTGAAGCATATGAGCTTCATTACATTAAATAGAAAGAAAAAGTGAAGTACAATAATTAAAGTAAAGAAAATTTTTCTTCATTGCAATCCACTTGTCGAGGAATCTTGCCAGCTATTTGGCCAAGAAAGTCTTTGTTCTTATCCTTAGCTTTATAAAAGCTAATTTCATCGTGGATGTCACGATCAACTTTATTTAAAAGAAGCTTTGATTTTGAGTGCTTCTTTGGCTTTATTTTCCTTGATTTCTTCACGGGTTTTGACGATTTCTGCCACCTTTTCTTTAATAATGGCAATTTCCTGTCCCATGAGGTCGACAACATTATCTCCAATTTCTTCAATAATAATATTATCCGGATCTTCCGGATCTTGTCCTTCACCAGCAAGGCAAAAGTCCTCATCATCTTCATTTTTCGATGATGTTCCCATAGAGATATCTCCAATGTCCATTCCAAAATTTTTGCAATATCTTTCTTATATATATAAGCGATGTGTCTATGTGTATACCCAGTGCACGCAAAAGGATCCTATAAATCACTCTATAAACTTACTTACTACATATTGATATGAAATATATATAAGCGCATCTCCAACCGAACACTAAAACTCAAAATTTAAAGTAAATTTACCCCAACCGAACATCAAAACCAAACCCAAAATGTG
Source organism: Craterostigma plantagineum (assembly GCA_027422505.1). NCBI lineage: Eukaryota > Viridiplantae > Streptophyta > Magnoliopsida > Lamiales > Linderniaceae > Craterostigma > Craterostigma plantagineum. The sequence continues at coordinate 26,337 of JAPQWV010002240.1, forward strand.
TCAGGTATGTTCTCTCTCATCACTTGGACGCATCTTTGCGTCTGTGACAGTTAGAATGCGAATGACTTTTCTAATTTACAACGAAGTACTTAGTTTTCTTCTCTCATACATCTTGTCCGGAAAAGCTGACCAAGGATAAATAAAAAGATAGACAAGACGCTTTTTATGTAGAACTCTTATTATCTCTCAAATAGAAAACGAAAAAAGAAAATAAATCAATCGTTCATCAATATATTATAGACAATCAAACAGTATATTGGTTGCTCAACAATCTACCACAAACGCTGATTTTAACATGTATAAATATATTGTAGTTGTCGTGTTTTATAGATATTTATCGATGCTTTTTATATGTATAAATATATTTTTATTATTAACCTTATTAATTTTTTGTGATTAAATCTAAAATAAAATTTGTGTCTAATTTGTAAAGTTGTAAAATATGTGGGTAGTATTGAAATTTGTAAAAATTGGTGTGGAAGTGAATATTACAAAATTGTCTATTGAATTTGAGAATGAGTTGATCGGTTGGAGAAGAATTACTGCATTTTAAGTTTGAGAATTGCGTTTAAGGTTGAGAATGCATTTCTCAGTTGGAGATGGTCTAAGCATTAAAAGTAGTACTGTCAAAACGGACCGGCGGGGCGGGCGCGGGTAAGCCCGCCTCCTGGCGGGCCAGGAAATTTAAGGCTCGCCCCGCCTGCGGGCGGGTAGCGGGCCTGGCGGTCTTAGCCAGCCAATTTCAAAAAAAAAAAGAAAAAGAAAAAGAAAAAAAATAAAAAAATAAAAAAATAGTAGAAAATAATAAAAAATAGGAACAATAATACAAAAATACTAAAAAAATAAACAAAAATAAAGAATTTAAGTTGGAAAAAATATCTACTTCAACTTTTTAATTTTAATTTCTTTATGTTCTTAATTACCAATTATAGCTAAAAAATATAAAAATCATCATAATTTATTTATAAATCTTATATTTTAAAATAAAAATATAATATTTAATTTTCCGGTGGGCCTAAAAAATTAGAGCCCGCCCCGCCACTGCGGGCCGCGGGCCCGTTTGACAGCTCTAATTAAAAGTATTCTTTCAATTTTTTTTTGGGTTTTCTCCGAGAGGTAAATGTAGCAAAACCACTGGTGTTTTATGCCTTGTTGAAATGGATGTAGTGAATCTATCTATCTTAGTGGCAGTTATGAGTTGATAGCCCAACGCCCTCTTTCGGAAAGTGTTTGGGAAAATTGTTGAATATCTTTATTTCCAGACTGCTTAGGTGTTTGTTTCGTGATATGATTGGGAAAGTTCACTTTGTTCTCAAGAATGATAACATCTTTATATGGACCTGAAAATTTAAAGTTTAAAAAAAAAGGAATTTATTGGCTGTAAGTGATCATTCGTGTGGCTGATGTCTGTTTTGATCTGACTGACGCTTGATGCCAACGACATTGTAAATGCAAGGTTGTCTTAATTTGTTAACTAAATCAGTCCTCAAGTTATCAATAATAACCTTGCGAGGAAGAAGGGATGAGTATTACAAGATTCGTTAACATATTCGGACACAACTCTTATGTTTAACACACTAAAACAAACTCGAAAGGTTTCATGGAAGTCATTTCAGGACTTTAAACACTTTTGAAGACCGAGTTAAGCGCATACTAGTCTGAGTTTTTTTTTTTCCCCGGAAACGATAGCTTGCATTAATAAACAAAGATACATGGGCTAAATAGCCCAAAGGGTCTCTCCGGTAACACAGTATCCGGTAGAGAAACAAAGGCTCACAAGGAGCAATGCAACACGAAAACAAAACAACAAGCCGACAGAAAACGAAATAAACCTCGAACTTGGACCAAAATCTATAGAACATACGACAGAAAAGGTTATTAATCCAAATCTACGGTACTCTACATTATTTTTGTCCAACGACTCGAGGTTATCGTCTTCATCGGAAGAGGCTACACAAGGGAGAAATGGCTCCACAACGAGAGAAAAAGCTCCCGACCGGCCGGAGAAACGAGCTCCCCACGGGAGACTCGCGGGTGGACGATAGTGAGGTGTGGCGCGGCGGTCGGCGGTCGGCTGTCGGCGAGCGGCGAGTTTGCGGCGAGGTGGTGAGATGGTGGAGAGGCGGCGGATGTCGGCCGCAGCTTCAGCGAGAAGCCGGCAAGACGGGGCGGGCGGCGACTCTCAGCAGCTGCAGATGGTGGAGGCCGATGGCGTCAGTGGAGGAGGGGGCCGGCATGATGGTGGCTGGCGGGAGAAGGCGGCGGACGGTGGTGGGCGGTCGATTTTTTTTTTTTTTTATATAAAGGAAATGAGAAAAACTTGCAAAAGGAGGCTCCTAACACGATCGAATCGCCATATATATATATTATATATATATATTATTACATATATACAAATTAAAAAACAAAAAAAAATGAAATTTGCATGATATGAAGGTGTATCTGTTTTTTTTTTTTTTTTTTGTATGGTTAACTCGCTTCACAGCCATTCAAACTAGTGTGTGCATGTTTGTTGTCACATGCAAGTTAGTGTATTAGGAAAACAGATTATAGCATATTTGATAAACTCTGACTCGATTTAGTGATCAAAGATGTTCCTCCTTGTTAATTGCAATCAGTTTTTGAAACTCTCAATTGTAATTAAATTATTTGATTGTTGGAAGGAATATATTAGCTACAGCGACGTGGGATACATCTGAACCCGATATTATGACCCTCCATTTTTTTCCACATAGATTCAATAAAGAATGATATTTATACGTCCTTGTAATGTGTTGTGAATGTGGGTAGCAACCGGTTCAACATAGGATAATTAGAGATCGATCAAGCCGACGTGAGGGAGAAGCTCGACGCACAAGGTGCAAAGCTGGACGCACAAGGTACGCAATTGGCCGAAATCACGGCGTCCTTGGCTGCGTTGTCAAAAGTGATTCTGAAGTCATCGGAGGATGAGACGAAGACGTCCGTCACGGGCAAGGTTACGCCGCCCGCTGACGATCAGGTGCACGGGGGTGGTACGTTGGCGCTTTTGCCGACGTTTGAGGGAACAGATCCGATTGGGTGGATAGCACGGGCCGAACAACAGTTCGAATTGAACAACACACCGCTGGGAAGGAAGGTGGCGGCGGCTGGAGTTGCCATGGACGGATCTGCTCTGCACTGGCTGACATGGATGAAAGCGCGAAAGCCGGGAATTTCGTGGGACGAGTTCACGCAGGCGTTGGTGGCACGCTTCGATACGCGATTTAAGGGTAGCAAGTTTGAGCGACTGTCTGGAGTCCGACAAACAGGCACGGTTGAGGATTACATCTCCATATTCGTCCAATTGGCGGGTCAAGTTCCAGGACTATCCGATGCACATTATTTGGGCTATTTCATGAATGGGTTGAAGGGTCCGATCCGGGGATCATTGCGTCTGCTTCGCCCAAATGATTTGGAGACGGCAATGGAACTAGCCAGGGATATTGAGGATAATCTATCCTTTCAGACTGGAGGACGAGGGAGTCAGACCTTCAGTGGGTCGGGAATACGATCAGGAGATTTTTCGAGGCCGCCCGGGGGAGGTAATGTGACGACAAGGGGCAACCATGCGCGAGGCTCGACCGTCAGTTTCTCTAAGCCCAGCGGACAATCCTCGGTAACTACTTCGGGGTCGTCCGGACAGTCGACGGCCCGTTCTCGATTCACCCGACTTCCGCCAAGAGTACTGGAGGACCTTAGAGCAAAGGGGCTATGCTTTAAGTGTAAGAAGCCTTTTACGCCGGGGCATGATTGCCCGTTCAAACAGTTGAGAGTGATGTTGGCTGAGGAGGACGAAGAGTTGGATCTCCAACAGTACGAATATTGTGAGGTGACGGGGCAAGAAGAAATGCATGAAGAACATGTGGGTTCAGACGAAGAAAGTGGCGATCTTCCAGTTTACTCCATGGCCGGAATCTTCAGCCCCCGCACTATGAGGCTTCGAGGCGTCGTGAGAGGATGCACGGTGACGATACTGATCGATAGTGGCGCAAGCCATAATTTCATTTCTTCATCATTGGTTTCTTTACTACGACTGAACCCGGACAAGACAGGCAGATTCGGGGTACAGTTGGGAGACGGGCATAGACAGGAGTCGGAAGGGGTGTGTAGGCAGCTACCTATCTCGTTGACGGGGTGTGATGTTAGAGCGGATTGCTATGTATTCACTTTAGGCGGGTTGACCTAATCCTGGGAGTTGCATGGCTTGCCACGCTGGGGGAAGTCCGCACGATTGGGAGACTCTAACCATGAGTTTCGAGTGGGGAGGAGATCAAGTGGAGTTACGAGGAGATCCGACAATGTGCCGAAACTTGGTGAGCCTTCGCACCCTGATCAAGACCACCGAGATCGAATTGTGGGCCGCTGTTTTTGACCGTGAACCAACACAGCTATCTGATGCCGTGTCGGGGGCATTGGATGATGTTCTCAAGCAGCACGCCGAGGTGTTTGCGGAGCCACAGGAGTTGCCCCCACGCCGCGCGACGGACCACCGCATCCAGTTAATCCCGGGGCAAAACCTGTGTCTGTTCGGCCTTACAGATATGGTCACTTACAGAAGGATGAGATTGAGAGGCTAGTTGATGAGATGTTGCAAGCGGGCATCATTCGGCCGAGCTCGAGCCCATTTTCGAGTCCGGTCCTATTGGTTAAGAAGAAAGATGGCAGTTGGCGTTTCTGTGTGGACTATCGTGAATTAAACAAGTCCACTGTGCCAGACAAGTATCCCATCCCAATAATACAGGAGATGCTGGATGAATTAGCAGGAGCGGTTGTGTTCTCCAAGATAGATTTGCGCTCGGGCTACCATCAAATCAGGGTGGCCGGTTCGGACATCCACAAGACTGCATTCAGGACACACAGCGGGCATTACGAATTTCTTATAATGCCCTTTGGCTTGACGAATGCCCCGGCGACATTCCAATCCACAATGAATGACTTGTTTCGCCCCTACCTGCGGAAGTTTGTATTGGTTTTCTTTGACGACATATTGGTTTACAGCCGGTCTTGGGCGAACCATCGGGAAGAGTTGAACCTAGTACTGCGCATCTTAGCGGAGAATCAGTTCAAAGCTAATTGGAAGAAGTGTGCCTTCGGATGCCTCAAGGTGGAGTACTTGGGGCATGTTATATCTCACGCCGGGGTGGCAATGGACCCAGCTAAAGTTAGCGCGGTGGTGGATTGGCCGAGGCCTCGTTCGGTCCGTGAGGTTCGGGGATTCTTGGGATTAACAGGATACTATAGGAGGTTTGTCAGAGAATATGGTCTTATCTCCCGCCCTCTCACAGCCCTTTTGAAGAAAGATGCTTCTGTTCGCTTCGTATGGCCACCAGATGCCGAGGAAGCATTCCAGCGCCTTAAGAAGGCATTGACAGAGGCACCCGTGTTAGCTATGCCTCAATTTGATCGCGAGTTCGTGGTGGAGTGTGATGCTTCAGGCACGGGCATAGGGTTGTGCTCATGCAAGAACGACGACCCATAGCATATTTCAGCAAATCCTTAGCGGATCGCACCCTCTCCAAATCAGCCTACGAGCGAGAAATGATGGGATTGGCATTGGCCGTTCAACATTGGCGGCCATATTTGATTGGACGGCGGTTTGTGGTGCGCACGGATCATCGAAGCCTCAAACACCTCCTCACTCAACGTATAGCAACGCCATCGCAGCAGGTTTGGGTAGCGAAATTACTCGGGTACGATTTTGTTATCGAGTATAAGACAGGTATTTCAAATGCCGCGGCGGATGCCCTTTCACGAAGTGGGGAGGAGACCTCGTTGGCGGTCGTCAGTTGCCCTGAGTGGCTGGGATTAGCTGATGTGGCGGAAGAGCAGCGTAAGGACGACTTTGTGCGCTCCATTATGCGAGCACTGGAGGTTGCACCCACTTGTAAGCCAGGCTTCGAGCTATTGGAGGATCGATTATTCTTTAAGGGTCGTTTGGTGCTATCATCCAACTCCAAGTGGATTCCTCGACTGTTAGATGAGTTTCACGATACGCCAGAAGGGGACATGCAGGGGCCTATCGAACCTATAGAAGGCTGGCGCTAAACGTGTACTGGAAGGGATGTTTCGCCGAATACAAGAGTATGTCGCCCAATGCTTGGTTTGCCAAAAGGCCAAATATGAAGCGATGTCGCCAGCTGGATTGCTACAACCACTACCCATTCCAGAATTGATTTGGGAGGATATTTCGATGGATTTTATCACATGCTTACCCAAATCAAAGGGTTATACGTCCGTTTTGGTTGTTGTGGATCGCTTGTCTAAGTATGGCCATTTTTTAGCGCTCAAACGCCCATTACAGCGCGTTCTGTGGCAGAAGTGTTTGCTAAGGAAGTAGTGCGTTTGCATGGGATCCCGCGCTCGATTGTCAGCGATCGTGACTCTCTTTTTGTTAGTACGTTCTGGAAAGAGTTGTTCTCATTATCAGGGACACAGTTGAAGTTTAGTACGGCTTATCACCCGGAACGGATGGCCAAAGGGAGGTGTTAAATCGTGTGGTGGAGACTTACCTGCGTTGTTTTACTTGTGAACAACCGAAGCAGTGGTTAAGATGGCTGCCATGGGCCGAATACTGGTATAATACTGCGTTCCAAACGGCTGCTCGAGTTACCCCATTCGAGATTGTGTACGGGAGGCCACCGCCCACCATCCGCAGATTTTTGCCCGCGAAAGCAAGGTGGCTGCCGTTGCTGATGCCCTAGGGAGTCGGGATGCCATAATGGTGCGCCTGAAGGATAACTTGGAGAAGGCACAACAAAGCATGGTCAAGCAAGCTAATAAACACCGTCGAGGGGTGGAGTTCCAGGTAGGCGATAAGGTATTCTTGAAGGTGAGACCTCATAGACAGTCTACTGCATTTCGCCAACCTTATCACAAGTTGTCACCGAAGTTCTATGGGCCGTTTTTGGTTGAGGCGCGCATAGGATCAGTGGCATACAAGTTGTCCTTGCCACCCACTAGTCGCATACATCCCGTTTTTCATGTGTCGCAGCTGCGGCGGGTGGTGGGAGACCATCCCGTGGAGTCAAAATTACCAGAAAGTTTGGAGTTGCCAGTCGAGCCGCTGTGGGAACCTGAGGAGGTGCTAGCATGGCGAAAGGGACGAGAAAATGGCGTGGAGGAAGAGCAACTGTTGATCAAGTGGATGGGACAACCGAGTGATGATGCTACTTGGATGAGTAAAACCGGTTTTCAGAGCCAATTTCCGGATTTCAACCTTGAGGACAAGGTTGTTTCGAAGGAGGATGGAGTTGATAGAGAGCAAGAGCAAGGGCCGAGGCCCATACGGGTTTACCGAAGGCGGGGACGGGCTTTAGCCCACTTTTCGTGAGCAGAAAGGAGGATATCTTAGCATTAATTATTCAGATTATATTTCTATAAATAAACGGAGATATCCTAATTAATTATTAGGATCTTCTAGCATTTATTATTATTGATTCTCTAGAATTACGTCCTTAAATAGTATCGTAGTAGAGTCTATATATAGGCATCACCCTTCTGTAATATCTATCTTATCTGATAATAAAGAAGGTTTAGCCTAAAGGCTTTGGGCAACGGTTTTCCGTTGATTTCTGTTCTTATCACGAGCTCCCCACGGGAGACTCGCGGGTGGACGATAGTGAGGTGTGGCGCGGCGGTCGGCGGTCGGCGGTTGGCTGTCGGCGAGCGGCGAGTTGGCGGCGAGGTGGTGAGATGGTGGAGAGGCGGCGGATGTCGGCCGCAGCTTCAGCGAGAAGCTGGCAAGACGGGGCGGGCGGCGACTCTCAGCAGCTGCAGATGGTGGAGGCCGATGGCGTCAGTGGAGGAGGGGGCCGGCATGATGGTGGCTGGCGGGAGAAGGCGGCGGATGGTGGTGGGCGGTCGATTTTTTTTTTCTTTTATATAAAAGGAAATGAGAAAAACTTGCAAAAGGAGGGCTCCTAACACGATCGAATCGCCATATATATATATATTGATATTATATATATATATATTATTACATATATACAAATTAAAAAACAAAAAAAAAAAATGAAATCTGCATGATATGAAGGTGTATCTGTTTTTTTTTTTTTTTGTATGGTTAACTCGCTTCACAGCCATTCAAACTAGTGTGTGCATGTTTGTTGTCACATGCAAGTTAGTGTATTAGGAAAACAGATTATAGCATATTTGATAAACTCTGACTCGATTTAGTGATCAAAGATGTTCCTCCATTGTTAATTGCAATCAGTTTTGAAACTCTCAATTGTAATTAAATTATTTGATTGTTGGAAGGAATATATTAGCTACAGCGACGTGGGATACATCTGAACCCTATATTATGACCCTCCATTTTTTTCCACATAGATTCAATAAAGAATGATATTTATACGTCCTTGTAATGTGTTGTGAATGTGGGTAGCAAACCGGTTCAACATAGGATAATTAGAAAAACTGTGACCAATTTATAAGTTGTAGTGTACTCCCATTATTGCACATTGGTTTTACAGTGGAACTCTATAAGCTTATGAATTTGGACTTTTGGGATTGGGCTGTAAGGGGATTTTATGCCCAACAGTGGTATCAGAGCTATGGTTCTAGCTCAAATACGATGTGGATGATGCGGCCTCGCACTCGCAACGATTTTTGCTCAGCAGAGCGTGATCCAGTTTGATAACTATCGCTCAAGGGGTTGCAAGTTTGGTGGCCTCGGAATTTGAGGGGAGGATTGTTGGGTAGCAAACCATCTCACATTGGATAATTAGAGAAACTGTGAACAATTTATAAGCTTGTGTGCTACTTTCTCTATTGCCAATTGATTTTAGAGTGTAACCTCATGAGCCAACGAATTTAGACTTTTGATTGAGCTTTAAATGGGATTTTATTCTCAACAGTGAACATGTTATTTATTAATAAAATATATGTCAAGATTACATACTTTTCTTCACATGATTTAAATGTAGTTAAACACATATCGGACCCATCTCTATGGGCACATGTGGGAACTCCATATCCAAAAGAACACATGCATTGTTGATTGCGATCGGCTCGTGCCCAAAACTATATCTTCCCTGTCATTGCTGTCTTTTGCACATTCTTTCCCTAAAAATAATTATATTTATTGCTTTGGAGACCTTTATATATATATATATATATATATATATATATATATATATATATTCATGTAGATTATTATATATATGTATATATCTGTGCTAAAATTACATGACAATTAATAACGGTTCATACCCTATTATTTCAATGAGGGGGCGTTGCTATATACATCAGGCTTTATTCTATTTAGCAAAACAAAACTAGAAATTGACGGAGTGTAGTTGTTTAAGATATTTTTTTAATTGTGAAAGGTAATTAAGGTTTATAAATCAATTTATTGTAGGAATCTGAAGCAATAAGGAGCTTAGGCTTTAGGAGCAACCGTTCTCGATCACACTTGAATTAGGTAATTACAGCTAAATAAAGTGTTTCTTTAAGTGGATTTTTTCCCTTTCTTTTTTGGTGTGTGTGGAGTCAATAAAACAGCTAAAGGTTACTGATGCAAAGCACTATCAAGCAAATCGGCGTTCCTTTTGCTAGTGCCGTCAAATACTAACTATCTTTAACCAACAAGTTATATTGGATTAATAATACTAAAGATGGTTGGTGTTTACTTGAGGGATATGCTTAAGATGAATAAACAGTTCAAAGACCGAATTTCCTTTCGCAGAAGGTTGCGATCATATGAGATAAGACTTGAACTTAGAAGATCAGCCTACGAACTTTAGAAACCGTCGAAAAAAAGAAGAAAAGAAAATGAAACTTACTATAGGATTTATTGTAATTTGGACACTTAGGGGGAGAATGTTAGGAATATTTTATAAGTGTCCAAAATATTTATTCTTAGTCTTCTGTATTGCTTTATGATATATCAAATGTGTTAATTCCTGGGTTTGTTAGGGGCCCAATGGGCTTAATACCTTTCCAGGGTATTTAAGCCCAAACCCTAATCCTCATAAGTTAATTTTTCATTCTAAAAAATATCACGTATTCAATATTCTTAAGCCTCCAAACATACTATTCACATCAATCAAAGGTTTAATCTATTGAAGTGTTCTTGGACAATCTGGATTAACAACGGTGTCATCCGACACCGGAGTCTGTCAAAGCGCTTCTGACGACTCCCCAGAGTTACTTCGCGACCCGCTCCACCTTCTCGAACGAACTCTTCTTCCAGAAAGTGAGCCTGAAGGGCCACAACGATTGTCTGATCGTCGTGGAAGTACAATTGGTATTCCATGGAATCCTCTAGATAACCGACAAAACGTCTTTTCAAAGCCTTAATTCCAGTTTATCTGTCTTGTGCTTTTTCACAAATGCGGGGCAACCCCAAATTCTAATGTGATTCAAGCTCGGTTTTCGTCGTGTCCATATTTGGAATATGATTGACGGACTTTGTAGGACATCTGTTCAGAGTGTGTGCCGCTGTCAACAGGGCATGCCCCATAACAATATGGGTAGGTCTGTATAGCTCAGCATAGATCGAACCTTATCCGACAGAGATTGATTTCTGCGTTCGGACACACCATTCAACTGCAGTGTTCCGGGCGGTGTCATCTGTGAAATGATCTCGTTCTCTTTGAAGAACTCGTGAAAGTGGAGGCTCATGTACTCGCCGCCTTGATCCGATCGAACGACTTTAATGCTCTTTCCATTCTTCTACCAAAACCTTGTACTCTTTAACCATTCAAAAGTATCACACTTGTGCTTCATGAGATACACCTTGCCGAAGCGAGAGTGATCATCAGTGAAGGTAATGAAATAATGGAAGTTACCGCGAGCCGCTACCCCGAACGGTCCGCAAACATCCGTGTGGATCAAGCCGAGAAGTTCTGCGGCTCTCGTAAAAATCCCTGTGAAAGGCGACTTGGTCATCTTTCTAAGGATACAAGATTCACAAGTCAGATAGGGATCAGAACCAAGCGGCTTTATAACGCCGGTTTTCTCCAACTCAATAATCTTTTGTTCTCCAGCAGTCTCGAGTTCGACTCCAATTTTCATTTGTTGGTGATTGCGTTCATAGTTTTTGTTTTATCTTTGACATTTAGTTAATTAAATCCATTTAGTAAACTTGCATTTCTGTCGCAATTACTTCCGAAATAAATATTGCATATATTATTACTAAAACGGAACTCGTAACCGCTCCGCTCAAAACGGGAATAGAAACAATATTCTTAAGTCCGTTGGGCAAAACTAAACAACCAGAAAGCAGTAAACTATGTCTAGTAGGTAAAACGAGAGTTCTTGATTCAATGTGGGTCGCCAGTACACTATGTCCGCTTCATACGTTGATCATGATCTCTCGGTCCACCAGCTTCCTACTTTGTTCCAGACCCTGGTTCGAAACACAGATGCGAGCACTAGCTCCCGAGTCTAAGATCCATGAAGCGGAATATACTGTCACAGAACAATTTGTTTCTAAAATGTGAAGTTCTTTACCTGAGGCGGCTAGCTTTTGACAATTGCGCTTCCAATTACCAAGCTCATTGCAATGAAGGCATTTGTCCGTCGGCTTGGCGCCTCTGAACACGTTCTTCTTGGCCTTGCCTTTCGAAATTCGGCCTTTGGGCTTAGTGGGCTTGTTCGACTTTTGCTTTATACTCGACCCTCGAGTCTTAGCATTCGCAACAAGAACAACTACCTTTCCTTTAACCTTCTTCATCTGCGTCTCGCCGCCGACAACTGGTTCATGAACCCAGTCAATGTCATCTCGGCCTGTCTAGATTAAAGTTCACTATGAACGAATTGAAGAAAGGTGGGAGGGACTGAAGTATGAGATCTTTCTTCGTCATACATGATAAAGTCCAGTGCCTCAAGTCTTTCGATCCAATCGATTATCTTGAGCACATGCGCTCCGCCGTCAGTAACCTCAGCCAAACAGTTGCTCCGTCAGGAAATAGCGAGCACTCCTGGAATGTTCGCCAAAAAAGCTCCTTCAAATGAAGCAAAATGGCGCCCACTTCCATTTCCGAGTGAGTACGCTGGAACTCGTTGCTCATGGAAAGAATTATATTGCCCTTGAACTTTGGCTCGTCTATCTGCCACTTGGCATACCAGCCCCCGGTCTTCATCACTCGCATCAGCACCTGGGACTTGTGGTACGGAGGAATCGAGGACATAAGTTAACGACTCCATACCTAGGACTATCCTCAGGTTATGGAGCCAGTCCACGTAGTTTGGTCCCACCAAACTGTTTCTCTCAAGCACCATAGTAATAATTTGCGTCATCGCAGTACATAGAAAGAAACGTAAAGTTGCAGAAAATAAAGATCTAATTAGGTTTATCTTATCATTCATTAAGCGCAGACAAGGACTTTTCGGTTCGCTTGACTCCCACTATTTTCTCGAAAATCTATCCTCCCGAGAAGAGTTTCGGAAACCTCATTGAATATTTCATAGTGGAGTTGATGTCGCCGACTCTACTAGACTTGACTCACCCTTTAACGCAATATTTGGCTCATCTAATCTTATCGAAATCACTTCAAACGTGAACTTGTCCAATAAGAGTTTCAACTATCTTTGTCTCAGTCACTGACCCTCATGGCTAACCCTGCTTATTGGGTATAACTGCCTAACTGTGACCTATAAAGTTATGCTCAAATCGCACAGAATGTACCGCCCCGTGCTGCTATACACTTCGGGGTGGATTGGTATGACATGCGGCATCCAAGACGCACCCGAGACGCTAACACTGGGGCGGGATATATGACGCCAACTTACTCGGAAGACAGGAATCGAATTGCTTTACCCACCTAGTATTTATCAAACGGGAGAATAAACCATCTCACATAAGAGCACATAAAACATGCATATCATTTCAAACCAACAGGCATGTAGGTAGTAAATTAGCTCTAGGAAAATAAACTACAAGACAACACAAGCGGGTTATTTCTAGTCTATCCCTATTACATGCGTCTTCAAAGACTTCGGGTCGTCGCACGGGTCTTGAAGTTGTCAAACGTCCTTCATCACTCGAACGGCCTCAAAGTTACCGAACGTCCACCACCTTGTCACCGTTGGGGGGTGCCATCCATCAAATGGGCCTTCGCATTCATATGTAAGCTAATCTAATAAAATGGTAAATTACAACACTGGGGGATCATAAGTCCCCAACACCCGGTATAAAACAAATACAACCGGGGGACGTAACCCTTAACAAATGACCCGAAACCAAATTCCTAAACCCGCAAGTGCGCCTTAAATCACATTCATAATGAGCACGTTGACAAGTGCATATTTTAAAAAGAAATGAAAATTGGGCCTCAAACTGGCCAAGCCCATTAGAAGGCTCGTTAAGGCTTTGAGCACGAATCCCTAACGCAACCGCCGCGACTCAAATTGCTCAGCCGTCAAAACACGCAAGATTCCGGTAGTTACCTAGCCAATCCCGCAGTACCAAACCGTAACCCGATTCGAGTGCGAATTTTGACATACTCTTTATTCCAGAACCTCACTCTAGATTATAGTACTACGTATAAATCCTTCAGCTGTATCCCAATCGAGTGAGAGCCATGGTCTATGTCAAACTCACTGAACTCGATTCTATGGTAAAACTAAGACGAGGCAAATTACCAAACTACCCTCCATATCCAACATGAGTTAGTTCAATACCTTGGCCAATGATTTTGTAATTTCTTGTCGTCGTCCACATAGGACACTTATCTCGATTACTTGCGAGACTGTGAATCCGTACTCATTGGTCTAGGCCCGGCAATCACAAATCGTAATCAATACCGCATCTGGCCCGCTAACCAATGCAACAACAAATCGGGTCGAGGGGAACCAGTGATAGTCGAGACTTCGAAGTCACTCCGTCAAAGCCCCTTTTGGTCTAAGGTTCACATAGACTACTATAGTGTTGTCGTCGGTCATTGACACTCCTTGAGTAATAAGCCATGTTCGACCATATGACCCGTGAGTCAGTGTCCATGAAACGATTCAAAATGACTTAATTCCTTGATAAGTGTCCACGAAACGATTCAAAATGACTCAATTCTTTTTCGGTCTAAGGTTCACGTAGATTACTATAGTGTCGTCGTCTGTCATTGACACTCCTTGGTAATAAGCCATGTTCGACCGTACGACACGTGAGTTAGTGTCCACAAAATGACTCAATTCCCTGATTCAATTTGTATCACAAGTCATGACCCCCGCTTCCAAGCGGGATATCAGCACACGATATGTCATCGACAAATAATCCGTGATCGGTTATGCACAGCACCCAACTGGAGCCTCAGACTTATGGACTTTTAATGTTCGAGGTTAAGAGTCCACTGGTGCCTTCCTCTCTCATGCCCATCGAGAATAGTGACTCAACCCGACACATTTGGATTTGTTCATTTATTGCTTTACCGAATGCTAAGCGAATATATCTCAATAAACGAACATTGCCTTTCCATAAACACACGAAATCTTCTAGTACACAAAAGGTCAAATGATAAACATGCTAATGCCCTATACAATCTAATCTTCGTATAGCATTCGATGGCATATTCCTAACACTTCATGCGGTGCGTGTATTTTACGTCAACCAAGAGAGTACTGAAGAAGCTATACAATCTAATCCTCTTCGAGCAGCATATTTCTAAATGTATAAGATCCAAATCTTCTATAACTGTGGTGGATCCAAACCAACAATGTGGAGAGTTCATGCTCATAAAAATGTTGGACTAGAAAGAATTCGACGCGGCAGAAATGTGGGAAAATGCATAAGGGGAAGCAGGTGTTGTCTTTGCTCGTCAGGGAGTTTCTTAATAGGAAATTGTTCTAAAAAGCATTGACTATTGTAAAGCAAAACAATACACAGCAAGAGTTCCCAGAACAACACTACATGAGTTCCCAAAACAATACACAGCAAGAGGTCCAGTCAATAACATCGAGCAGCATATTTCAAAATGTATAAGATCCAAATCTTCTACAACTGCGGCGAATCCAAACCAACAGTGTGGGGAGTTCATGCTCACGGAAATGTTGGGTTGCAAAGAATTCGATGCAACTGAAAGGTGGGCAGAAAGCATAAGGGGAAGCAGGTGCTGTCTTTGCTCATCAAGGAGTTTCTTGATAGGAAATTGTTCGCAAAGGCATCGACTATTGTAAAGCAAAACAATAGTGTGGAGAGTCCATGCTCATAAAAATGTTGCATTG
Source organism: Craterostigma plantagineum (assembly GCA_027422505.1). Taxonomy (NCBI): domain Eukaryota; kingdom Viridiplantae; phylum Streptophyta; class Magnoliopsida; order Lamiales; family Linderniaceae; genus Craterostigma; species Craterostigma plantagineum. The sequence continues at coordinate 41,517 of JAPQWV010002240.1, forward strand.
CAAAGAATACGATGCAGCTGAAAGGTAGGCAAAAAGCATAAGGGGAAGCAGGTACTGTAAAATAGTTTTAAGTAAAAATCCGCATACCAAACCAATGCCTTTTATCGCTAAATTTGACTTGAAGGTTGCAAAATTTAGCCACTCTATACTCGAAGCTAATCCTGCTCACGTGAAGCATGAGCTACTAAATAATGACGTGAAGAAGGCCAAAGTTTCTGTTGCGAGCTTATTTCTCAACTTTATTGGTGGAGCTTCAAGTCATAGTGAGAGAGGACGAAGCACGCTGAAAGGTTATATATGTTATCCAAATCTTCTACAACTGCGATGGATCCAAACCAACAGTATGTGGAGTTCATGCTCACGGATATGTTGGATTGCAAAGAATTCGATGCAGCTGAAAGGTGGGCAGAAAGCATAAGGGGAGCAGGTGCTGTCTTTGCTTGTCAAGGAGTTTCTTGACAGGAAATTGTTCGCAAAGGCATTGACTATTGTAAAGCAAAACAATATGCAGCAAGAGTTCCCAGAACTCCACTACCCATGTGAAAGAATAGTAAATCTCTTTTATGTTTTCCATCAATTATTTCGTTTTATCTAGCCTCAGGATGAAATGATATATAAGATAATTTCTTTGACCCCCAGTCAGAAGACCCCAATTCGCCACCAGGTTCAGTAATGGTGTTTGACATGCCTTATGGATTTTACAAAATGTTTTCTTTTTATTTGTTAAGACTTATATTTTTCATCGGGGTTGAAGATTCTGAAACTATGTCGCTTAGAAGTACGTTCATTACGGGTTATTAATGTGCTTCTGTGCAGATCTGCTTTTCAGATATGGGACAAGCTATAACTCCAAAAATTGCACGGACCTCCATATTAAAGCACGCTTTTTTTCGATATCTCCAATAACACTATTGTGTAGTCTCAACGAGTTTTACAAGCTACGTAACTATGGAGCTTTCATTTATCAGTATAAATGTAAAATAACATACCCCAACAAGTTTGTTCGTCTCTTTGAAATGTGATTGGTTCTTAAGGAACTATATCTCATTTATTAGGAACACTAGACATCTTTCGTGAACCACTTAAAAAGGTCGTAAAATTAGTTTTAAGGAAAAATCCACATATCGAACTAATGGAGTTTATTGCTCAATGTCTTCACTTCTCAGCACAATTTGACTAGAAGGATGCAAACTTTAGCCACTATAGACGAAGCTAATCCTGGTCACGTGAAGCATGAACTACTAAATAATGACGTGAAGATGGCCAAAGTTTCTGTTTGGAGCTTAATTCAGAACTTTATTGGTGGAGCTTCAAGTCATACGGAGAGAGAGCTATACTTCCTAAGGTGCGCTTATTTGACGTCAACCAAGAGAGTACTGAAGAAGCTGTGTCTGATGGTTCAAGAGGTTCAGTCAATAACTTCGAGCAGCATATTTCTAAATATATGAGATCCAAATCTTCTACAACTACGGTGAGTGTGGAGAGTTAATGCTCATGGAAATGTTGGATTGCAAAGAATTCGATGCAGCTGGAAGGTGGGCAAAAAGCATAAGGGAAGCCGGTGTTTTCTTTGCTCGTCAAGGAGTTTCTTGATAGGAAATTGTTCGCAAAGGCATTGAATATTGTGAAGCAAAACAATATCCAGCAAGAGGTCCCAGAACTCCACTACATTAGTGAAAGAAGAGTAAATCTTTTATATGTTTTCCATCAATTATTGTGTTTTATCTAGCTATCTTGAAATGATATATAATATAATTTCTTTGACACCCCAGTCACAAGACCCAGATTCGCTACCAGGTTCAGTAATGCTGTTTGACATGCCTTAAGGATTTTACAAAATATTTTCTTCTTATTTGTTAAGATCTATATTTTTCATCGGGGACGTAGTTTCTGTAGCACCCGGGTTCCCCGTAAGTCTTTAGGGCCAATAAATTACGTATATGACCTAAGTAATTACGTGTCTAATTCCGTACTCGATATATGCTTATGTGAATCATGTGCGATTATGTGCCATTAATTTCGGGTCTATATGACTTCAGGCTGTGTGATTTAATTCCTAAATGTGCTACGAATTAGGACTATGTGTTATAAGGACTTAGAGGATTTTTATCACTAGTACATGTGGCACGCACACGAGAAATCGCCGAGCTCAAATTGAGCAAATTAGAAATCGGCCGATTCCATATACTTAGAAGCTAAATCATCGAACAAATCGAGTGGGAATCGGGCGAATTACCGGGCGATTAGTAACAAGAAACACGTGGCATGACGAGGGGAAATCGCCGAACTTGAATTCATGCATGAAGGAATCGGGCGAAAACAAGAGCAAAGTGGGCAATTTAAAAACCCTAGAATCGGGCGATTCCTTAGACTAACCCTAGAGATCGGACGATTTATGCGTAGAGAGAAGTATAATCAACCGATTTGAAAATAAACTAGAACCTAGTCCAACACCCGATAAAATTAGACTATGACTGAATGATATGCCTAATTAAATAAAAAGAAATTATAGGGACAACTTTTCCTTAAGCTAAGGAGAGTCACGTTAAGTCTATTCCCATTTCTCCATACCTATGATGTATAAATATCTAACCTAACAATCCAAACCCTAAACCTCACTCAATAACCATCGACACCCAAAAGCAAGAAAGAGAAGAGAAGAGGCCGAGAGGATTCATCCCAAAGGACCACTCCAATCTGCTCAGGATTTCGAGTAAGCGAATTTACCACCCTAAACTACTTTGGTTTCCATTACTAAGTGTTAAAGCATGTTCAAGATGTAAGGGATTTAGGAACTTGAATGTACCATAGACGGCAAAAGTCCTAGGTTGGAAATGAAATCATAACTAAGAGTGTTCCCCGAGATTATTGTTTGATTTTGGCTAGTCTAACTTGCGCTAAGACTCATTTCTCCAGCAAGAGAAGATCTTTAGGTAGTATTCGACATTTTGGTTAATAGAAGGAAACCTTAGAACTTGGAGATTCTGGTAGATGATTCAGAGATCAATCGAAATTGGGGAAATTAGGTAACAAATCGGGCAAATTACTGCATGCGTAGGATCAACCGAATCAGTCCTTAAGAGATCAAATCGGGCGATTTGAAATAAAAACTCCACGTGGCATTAGGAGAACAAATCACCGAAACTTAGATTAGCAAACCTAAATCGGACGATTTGCCGCAACTTGAAGGACTCGCCGATTTCCAAATCGGCCGAAGGCTCTAACCACTCCATGCATGGAAATCGGGCGATTTCCATCCTTGCAAACCCTCAAATCGGCCAAAAACATCCTTACCCCATGCATGGTTTCGGGCTGACGTCATGATGACAAAAAGACGCGGCGATTTACAAATCGGCCGATGGAAGATCTTATACGAATTAAATCGGGCGAAACCCTAGTCGAGGCTGGCACAAATCGGGCGATTTGTTATCTACATGGAATCGAATGATTTTGATGAAACCTATACGTGGAACGAGTAGAACAAATCGCCGAGTTTTGGTTCATGATATCACAATCGGGTGACTAACAAGGCGATTCATAGATCGGGCGGAACCAAGCCATAATAACCACTAATTGAAACCAAGATTTTTCAATTTGATTAGGTCAAATCGGGCGAATACAACCATCCCAATCTTTAATCTTCGCCGAGCTCTCTATGATAGGGAAATTCAATACTCTAACTTGGAAATCGATTGAAGTAAGAAGTCTGCTGAGATAAGTCGAGTGGATTGAGGTTTAGAAAACTAGTACAAGTCCAATAACTAGTATGATGAAAAGTTGCATTTCGACGAGTTAGCTAAGGAAAGCAAAATACTAACATTCTAACCTTTTTATTTAAAGGTCGTACGTTAGGAGCGAACGAGGAGAATACTAATTTCGCGCGGACGACAGGTAAGTAGAAATCCAACTACGACACACAACTTGTTTTACGTGCCTAAATTGCGTGATTACGTGCCTACATGGTTTCATGAATTCGTGAATTGATTGTAGTATTTTAATATGGTAAGTTTATGTTACATTTACTTGCATATGCATATTCACGTGCACGCACGAACTCATGAGGGAGGGTCGTGGGACTGAGTGTGCATACTATTATGTCGCTTGTATGCGATGAAGACCCACCGACATAGGCCGGTGTGTCGATTCGCAGTTGAGTCACGGACGACTTCTATGGCACCCTATACGGCTATACGACGTCGGTTATTATGATGAGGCAGGAGGAGCGACCCAGGAAGGAGCGACCTAGCTATGCTAGCGTAGGCTAACTGGCGTAGGCAACTCCCTGTTTGCGGAAGGAGCGACCTGGAAGGAGCGACCTTGGGGGAATCCTAGCGTAGGCTACCAGCGTAGGCTACCGTATGGTAGAGGGGACGACCTGGGAGGGTGCGACCTAGGGAAGCCTAGCATAGGCTACCCAGCGTGGGTCGCTGTCACGATCCAATTGAGGATATTGAGCTCTTAGTGGTGCATAGTAAGTGCGTCGAGGGCCCTGAGTGATACTAGTATGAGTACTAGGAGCATTGGCGCGGATCGCCTTTGCGGAGTGTTATGTGCATCGGCGTGGATTGCCTTTGCGTAGTGATGTTATGAATCGGCGTGGATTGCCTTTGCAGGGGAGGGACACGTGCATACATGCATGATTTCTGCTTACTGAGCCTCGGTGGCTCATTCCTTACGTTGTGTGTTGTAGGCACCGACGACCACGGTATGTGATCGTGTTGAAAGACAAGGCCGACCTTTTGAAGCTTCGTGCTGCTTTGGGGTGGACGTGTGTGTGTGGATGACGACCTGTGAGGCCGGGCGCATAGGAGCTTTTGCTGTGCCGACACGCCTTCACCTTTGTAGTTAGACCATGTCTTGAGCATAATGTCCGACATGCATTTTTTTGTCCTGTATAAAACGATGTTTCAATTACATAGATGGAAAATGAAAAATTTATAGCATTTCTGATGCAATTCACTGCTCACAACTCGCTAGGCACATAGGAACGCGCTAGAATATAGGATTAGGAGGTCGGGTCGCCACAGGGTGGTATCAGAGCCTCGGTTACAGGTTCTGTAGACTGTCCACACACACACCCAAAAGAGTGGAAGCGGCCTTGCAAGTAAGTGTTAAGTCTATGTGAATTTCTATGTTGTATAATTTATTGGCCATAGGACAATCAGGATAAGGTATAGAGATGGTAAGAACAAGAGGTGAGTCGAGTGGTGGCGACGACCAGAACAGGGGAAACACGGCCCCTACTGACAATCGTGATGCGACCATTTTCCAACTAACGGAATTGGTTCGCCAACAATCGGCACAGATCCAACAGTTTATTCAACATAACGCGGCAAACACTGGGCCGACTCAGGCAGAAACGGCTGAGATGGTGGGAGAACGATTCCGAAGGCTGAACCCACAAACCTTCGAAGACACAGCTGACTCGACAGCAGCTGAGGACTGGTTGAGGACTCTCGAGAGTATGTTTGTCTATAGTAGGGTTCCGGAGGCGGTGAAGGCCCTTTGCGCTGCGTTCCTACTACGAGGGAGCGCAGGACACTGGTGGGACCCATCATGGTGTTGGAGAACCCCGCTACAATGAGCTGGGAAAGATTCAAGGAGTTGTTCAGGGGCAAGTACCTCACCGCCCCGATTCGAGCACAGCGCCTAAACGAATTCATCAACCTCAGGCAGGGGTCTATGACCGTGGCAGAGAACAAAAGGAAGTTTGAGCAGCTGTCCAGGTTCGCTGCTCACATGATCAGCACGGAAGCTCTAAAGTCGAATGCTTTCTGGAAGGATTGAAGCTCGAGCTCTACAGTGATGTGAGCATGGCGGGAATTCAGGGAGCTACTTACTCTCAAGTAGCAGAAAGAGCTATGGTTGCTGAACAGGCGGAAGCCAGGATCTTGAAGGCACAAGAGGCCAAACGCAAGTTCGCGCAAATGCAAGGAGCGCAATGGAGCGGAGGAGACCAGAAACGGCAGTTCGTGCCTAAAGGGGGCGAAGAAATTTCAGAACAGGCCTCCTCAACAGCCTCAGGGGACGATGAACACCCCCAAATCCAAACCAGAATCAAGGGGCAGCTCAATTCCCTAACTGTCAGAGGTGTGGAAGGAAGCACTTTGGGAACTACAACACGCCAGCTAATGCGTGCTTCAGATGTGGAAGGATAGGTCACTTCGCAAAATAGTGCCCTGAAATCGCTCCAGGAAATCAGGCAGGAAACCCAGTAAGACCCGCGATGGTGCCAGCACGGGTGTATACCATCACGTCAGAGGAAGCCGAAAACAACTCGGAGGTGGTAACATGTACCCTACTGATCCACCAAACTCCCACGTGCATTCTAGTAGACTCCGGGGCGACCCACTCGTTTGCGTCTGTGAAGTATGTGATGAAACTCGGGGTAACGCCTGAGCGAGTGGATTATGAGTATAGCGCAGCAATACCAAGTGGGGCACCAACTAGGACTAGCAAATGTTAGAAATTGCCCAATCCTAGTCGGTGACAAAGAATTGCCTGTAGACTTGATAGTCATCCCGATGGACGACTATGAAGTGATCCTCGGGATGGACTGGCTCTCAAAGTATGGAGCGGTGATAGACTGTAATCGTAAGATAGTTACGTTCAGCATAGAAGGGGAGAATCTTTCACCCTCAAGGGGACAGCGAAGGGGAGAGGCACTCCGAGGATATCAGCATTAAAAGCTCAGCGACTAGTCAATTCCAGATGCGAGGCATACCTGGTGTTCGCACTAAAGGCAGAAGAAGATACCCCCACGAAACTCGAAGACGTACCCGTGATTAAGGAGTTCCCTGACGTATTTCCGGAAGACTTGCCGGGACTACCTCCAGACAGGGAAATTGAGTTTACCATCGACCTGGTGCCGGGGAGCAGCATCAGTGTCCAAGACTCCATACCGATTAGCGCCAACCGAATTAAAGGAGTTGAAGGAACAAATAGATGAACTCCTACAAAAAGGATTCATTCAGACCAGCTTTTCTCCCTGGGGTGCGCCAGTTCTATTCGTACGAAAGAAGGATGGCTCGATGAGACTGTGCGTAGACTACAGGGAGCTGAACAAGCTGACGATCAAGAACAAGTACCCACTACCCCCGAATAGACGACCTCTTCGACCAACTACAAGGAGCCACAGTGTTCTCTAAGATCGACTTGAGGTCGGTTACCATCAACTGAAAATCCGCAAGGAAGACGTTCCCAAAACGGCGTTCAGTACCAGATACGGGCACTTTGAATTTCTAGTCATGCCCTTCGGACTGACGAACGCACCGGTGGCCTTCACGGACCTAATGAACCGGGTGTTCGAAGCCTATCTAGACAAGTTTGTAATTGTATTCATAGATGACATCCTCGTCTACTCCAGGACGAAGGAGGAGCACGAACAACACTTACGAGTAGTACTCGGAGTACTGAGGGAAACGCAGCTGTACGCCAAGTATAAGAAGTGTGAATTCTGGCTAGATCAAGTAGCGTTCTTGGGACACATCGTCTCGGGAGCGGGAATCTCGGTGCACCCGAGCAAAATCAAAGCAATTAATGACTGGCCGCAGCCAACCAACGTAACGGAAGTACAGAGCTTCTTAGGCTTAGCGGGCTATTATAGGAAGTTCATAAAAGACTTCTCGAAGATCGCTTCTACGCTGACGAAGTTGACCAGGAAAAATACTCCTTTTCTATGGAACGAGGAGTGTGAACAAAGCTTTCAGGAACTGAAAAAGCGGCTTACTACAGCCCCAGTGTTGACGATACCCACGGGAACAGGAGGGTTCTCAGTGTATAGCGACGCCTCGAAAAATGGGCTGGGATGCGTACTAATGCAGAACGGTAATATGGTGGCTTACGCCTCACGGAAATTGAAGGAGTACGAGAAGAACTACCCTACACACGATCTGGAGCTCGCTGCTATGGTATTCGCTCTCAAGATTTGGAGGCACCACTTGTATGGAGAAAGATGCGAAATCTACACCGATCACAAGAGTTTAAAGTATTTCTTCACCCAGAAAGAACTCAATATGAGACAGAGTCGGTGGGTGGAATTGGTGAAAGACTATGATTGCGTGATCAACTACCACCCAAGGAAGGCGAACGTGGTAGCGGATGCCCTAAGTCGGAAAGCAGTGAGCACGGAACTTCAACAACTCGACGTGGAGATCGTACCATTGGGAGAAGTCGAGGTGAAGTTAGCAGCCCTGACTCTGCAACCAACGTTACCGGAGCAGGTCAGAAAGGCACAGGAAAATGACGAACTTTACCTGAAAACCAAGGGAGCGCAGACTGAACAGTCGACGACGGACTTCGCATTTCGGGACGACGGAAGCTTATACTACAAAAATAGATTATACGTACCGAACGACGCGGATCTTAGACGAGTCATAATGACGGAAGCACATACCACACCATATTCGGTACACCCAGGAGCTACGAAACTATATAGGGATCTAAGGACTAACTACTGGTGGCCGGGATGAAAAAGGACGTAGCAACGTTCGTGAGCCAATGCCTCACCTGCCAGCAAATTAAGGCAGAACATCAGCGGCCGGCTGGGACACTGCAACCTTTACCCATTCCAGAGTGGAAGTGGGACAATATAACGATGGATTTCATGAGCGGATTGCCGAAGAACGCGATAGGACACGACGCAATTTGGGTAATTGTAGACCGACTTACGAAATCTGCCCATTTTCTGCCGATAAGTACAACGTTTACCATGGAGCGGTATGCAGAATTGTACATCCAAGAGATAGTAAGACTCCGTGGGACACCCTTAACGATAGTCTCAGACCGCGACTCGCGGTTTCTATCTAAATTCTGGACGAGTTTACAAAAGACAATAGGGACAAAGTTGGCATTTAGCACAGCATATCATCCGCAAACGGATGGCCAATCCGACGGACGATCCAAACGCTGAAGATATGCTACGGGCCTGTGTGCTTGATTTCAAAGGCAATTGGAGCAAGTACCTTCCACTTGTAGAATTCTCGTACAACAACAGTTACCAGGCCACGATTGGGATGGCTCCATATGAAGCCTTGTACGGACGGAAGTTCAGGTCCCCAGTGCATTGGATGAAGTCGGTGAACGGGCGATGTTAGGCCCAGACATGATACGAGAAATGACGGGAATTATCACAATAATTCGAGAGAGAATGCGTGCGGCGCAAAGCAGGCAGAAGAGTTACGCAGATCGGAGACGTAGACCGCTAGAATTCGAGGTGAATGATTGGGTCTTTGTGAAAGTATCACCAATGAAAGGCGTCAAGAGGTTGGGAAAGAAGGGAAAACTAAGTCCGAAATACATCGGTCCTTCAAGATAATAAAGAGAGTTGGTGAAGTAGCGTACCAACTAGAACTACCAGCATCGTTGTCGCAAGTACACGATGTGTTTCATGTTTCCACGTTACGGAAGTATATCGCTGACCCAAGCCACGCGTTGATAACGACTCACTACCAGCACTTGAAACCAGACCTGAGTTATGAGGAAATTCCCGTGGAAATATTGATGCACGAGACAAAGAGGCTTAGGAACAAAGAAATTCCTCTAGTAAAAGTTCTGTGGCGGAATCAGTCAGTGGAGGAAGCCACCTGGGAACGCGAAGATGAGATGAAAATCCGCTATCCTGAATTGTTCTGAACGGGCTGATTTCAGGGCGAAATCCTCCTTAAGGGGGAGGATGTAGCACCCGGGTTCCCCGTAAGTCTTTAGGGCCAATAAATTCCGTATATGACCTAAGTAATTACGTGTCTAATTCCGTACTCGATATATGCTTATGTGAATCATGTGCGATTATGTGGCATTAATTTCGGGTCTATATGACTTCAGGCCGTGTGATTTAATTTCTAAATGTGCTACGAATTAGGACTATGTGTTATAAGGACTTAGAAGATTTTTATCACTAGTACATGTGGCACGCACACGAGAAATCGCCGAGCTCAAATTGAGCAAATTAGAAATCGGCCGATTCCCATATACTTAGGAGCTAAAATCATCGAACAAATCGAGTGGGAATCGGGCGAATTAACGGGAGATTAGTAAAAGAAACACGTGGCATGACGAGGGGAAATCGCCGAACTTGAATTCATGAATGAAGGAATCGGGCGAAATCAAGAGCAAAGTGGGCAATTTAAAAACCCTAGAATCGGGCGATTCCTTAGACTAACCCTAGAGATCGGACGATTTATGCGTAGAGAGAAGTATAATCAACCGATTTGAAAATAAACTAGAAACCTAGGTCCAACACCCGATAAAATTGGACTATGACTGAATGATATGCCTAATTAAATAAAAAGATTATAGGGACAACTTTTCCTTAAGATAAGGAGAGTCACGTTAAGTCTATTCCCATTTCTCCATACCTATGATGTATAAAATATCTAACCTAACAATCCAAACCCTAAACCTCACTCAATAGCCATCGACACCCAAAGCAAGAAAGAAAAAAGAGAGAGGCCGAGAGGATTCATCCCAAAGGACCACTCCAATCTGCTCAGGATTTCGAGTAAGCGAATTTACCACCCTAAAATACTTTGGTTTCCATTACTAAGTGTTAAATCATGTTCAAGATGTAAGGGATTTAGGAACTTGAATGTACCATAGACGGCAAAAGTCCTAGGGTTGGAAATGAAATCATAACTAAGAGTGTTCCCCCGAGATTATTGTTTGATTTTGGCTAGTCTAACTTGCGCTAAGACTCATTTCTCCAGCAAGAGAAGATCTTTAGGTAGTATTCGACATTTTGGTTAATAGAAGGAAACCTTAGAACTTGGGATTCGGGTAGATGATTCAGAGATCAATCGAAATTGAAGAAATTAGGTAACAAATCGTCGGCAAATTACTGCATGCGTAGGATCAATCGAACCAGTCCTTAAGAGACCAAATCGGGCGATTTGAAAATAAACTCCACGAGGCATTAGGAGAACAAATCGCCGAAACTTAGATTAGCAAACCTAAATCGGACGATTTGCCGCAACTTGAAGGACTCGCCGATTTCCAAATCGGCCGAAGGCTCTAACCCTCCATGCATGGAAATCGGGCGATTTCCATCCTTGCAAACCCTCAAATCGGCCGAAAACAATCCTTACCCCATGCATGGTTTCGGGCTGACGTCATGATGACGAATAGACGCGGCGATTTACAAATCGGCCGATGGAAGATCTTATACGAATTAAATCGGGCGAAACCCTGGTCGAGGCTGGCACAAATCGGGCGATTTGTTATCTACATGGAATCGAATGATTTTGATGAAACCTATACGTGGCACGAGTAGAACAAATCGCCGAGTTTTGTTTCATGATATCACAATCGGGTGACTAACAAGGCGATTCATAGATCGGGCGGAACCAAGCCATAATAACCACTAATTGAAAACCAGATTTTTCAATTTGATTAGGTCAAATCGGGCGAATACAACCATCCCAATCTTTAATCTTCGCCGAGCTCTCTATGATAGGGAAATTCAATACTCTAACTTGGAAATCGATTGAAGTAAGAAGTCTGCTGAGATAAGTCGAGTGGATTGAGGTTTAGAAAACTAGTACAAGTCCAATAACTAGTATGATGAAAAGTTGCTTTCGACGAGTTAGCTAAGGAAAGCAAAATACTAACATTCTAACCTTTTTATTTAAAGGTCGTACGTTAGGAGCGAACGAGGAGAATACTAATTTCGCTCGGACGACAGGTAAGTAGAAATCAAACTACGACACACAACTTGTTTTACGTGCCTAAATTGCGTGATTACGTGCCTTCGTGGTTTCATGAATTCGTGAATTGATTGTAGTATTTTAATATGGTAAGTTTATGTTACATTAACTTGCATATGCATATTCACGTGCACGCACGAACTCATGAGGGAGGGTCGTGGGACTGAGTGTGCATACTATTATGTCGCTTGTATGCGACGAAGACCCGCCGATATAGGCCGGTGTGTCGACTCGCCGTTGAGTCACGGACGACTTCTATGGCACCCTATACGGCGTACGACGCCGGTTATTATGATGAGGCAGGAGGAGCGACCCAGGAAGGAGCGACCTAGCTATGCTAGCGTAGGCTAACTGGCGTAGGCAACTGCCCTGTTTGCGAAAGGAGCGACCTGGAAGGAGCGACCTAGGGGGAATCCTAGCGTATGCTACCAGTGTAGGCTACCGTATGGCAGAGGGAACGACCTGGGAGGGTGCGACCTAGGGAAACCTAGCGTAGGCTACCCGCGTGGTCGCTGTCACGATCCTATTGAGTTGACACGTGCATACATGTATGATTTCTGCTTACTGAGCCTCGGTGGCTCATTCCTTACGTTGTGTGTTGTAGGCACCGACGACCACGGTATGTGATCGTGTTGAAAGACAAGGCCGACATTTTGAAGCTTCGTGCTGCTTTTGGGGTGGACGTGTGTGTGTGGATGACGACCTGTGAGGCCGGGCGCATAGGAGCTTTTGCTGTGCCGACACGCCTTCACCTTTGTAGTTAGACCATGTCTGGAGCATAATGTCCGACATGCATTCTTTTGTCCTAATTATTCCCGTGACCGTCACCGGAATTTACTAAATCATCGACACCTCGTATCAACTTTGCCACTACCTCAACGAATCCCATTCGTTAGGTTCTAGAGAAAAGCCCGTCATTTTTTTCAAGTTCATTACCATTTTAAGCGTGAGTCTTTCGGTTCGTCTCAACGGGCACAGGAGGAATCCGCGAGTCCCGGTATTCGCCTAGCCAATCCCGCGGTACCAGACAAATCCCAGTTGAGAACGAATTATGATCTAATCGAAATTCGGGCGAACCGACTATAGTGTATACATTTAAATACATCTTACGCCTTTCACTTGCGTCCCGGTTAGGTGAGAGCCATGTAAATGTCAAACCCACTAACCTAACTCTATGTTATAATCGAGACCCAACCGATTATTTAAACTCTGCTCCGTATCTTATACGAGCGAGCTTTCCAAGCTTCGGCCGAAGGCTTTACAATCGTCGTTCTCCAATTACCTCATAGGACGTTAACCTATACGAATATAGGCAGTGAATCCCGATAGCAGTCAAAGCCCGGCAATCACCTCCGTAAAGTCAGTTGCATTTCGTCGCTGGCCCGTGTCCCATTTCCGAACACTTGTGGACCTAGCCAACTAGAGACAAACCAAAATCGCGAAAGCAAATCCGCCAGTGACCCTATCGGTCTGAGGCTGCTACAGTAATTCGTTCAATCATTGACAACATCCTAGTCATGTGATCGAGACGAATACGAGCCGAATGTCCGAATACGCGATCTCTCCGATCACCGATATCTCCACACGACCCACAACCTCTCAGGTAATCGGTGACACTACCGATACTATGTGGTCGTCAATGAATAAGTCATATTCGGATATCTAGTCACCCACCTAGATTCCTTAGACTTACGGACTTTTATTTCATGCTGAGATTAAGGACCGGCCGGTGTCTCCCCTCGTCCCCATGAGAATCAGACGTCCAACTCAAACATTCGGGTGTTATTTATTTATCGTACCGCTAGATGCCAAACAGACTTTAAATTCGATAAATAAGTAATAATGTCTTTATAATATTCACTACTTTATTTTGACAAGATACACAATAAAACTGTCTAGCGACCTATACATCATCGTGTGCCCTATACTATTCCTAGTCCTCGTATGGCATTCTGAGGGCACACTCCCTAACATCCTCCCTTTGCACTTGATTGCCATATGCTGCACCTAATGCCAGTCACAGTGGTATCGTAACCCCATCTTGTCCAGATGTTGTTCCATAACTGCCTGGGACAAGGGCTTCGTGAGTGGGTCCGCCACGTTTTCCGCGGTGGCGCTTTCTGCACGGCGACCATCCCGTTTTCAACGAATTCACGTAGTACGTGATATTTTATCTCAATATGTTTGCACTTGCTATGAGATCGCAGTTCCTTTGCTTGCGCGACTGCACCGCTATTATCGCACCAAAGTGTAAGCGGTCTGTCCGCAACTGGTACCACAGTAAGTTCCTCCAAGAACTTTTTTATCAAAACTGCTTCTTTAGCTGCCTCTGAGGCTGCTATGTATTCTGCCTCACACGTCGAATCTGCAGTTGTGCTTTGCTTGGAGCTTCTCCAAGACACTGCCCACCATTGAGCATGAATACAAAACTGAAGTAGATTTTTGTCATCTACGTCCGACTGGAAGTCCGAGCCGGTGTAACCTTCTACTTCTAGTCCCGCTCCTCCATAGACCAGCGTTAAGTCTCTAGTCCGTCTAGGTTACTTAAAGACATTCATAACGGCTGTCCAGTGTCCTTCACCTGGGTTTGGCTGCTCCATATAGATCTCCTCCTTGAGGAATCCATTAAGGAATGCCATTTTGACGTCCATCTACCAATCTCATAATCATAGTGCACGGCTATTGAGAGCATTATGCGGATAGACTTGATCATGGCTACAGGCGAAAAAATCTACTCATAGTCGACTCCCTCTTTTTGGTTATAGGCCTTGGTTAACAACCTGGCCTTGTACGTCTCAACTTGTCCGTCAGATCCAATCTTTCTCTTGTATATCCACTTACAACCTATTGGTCTAAAACTGTAGCACCCGGGTCCTCGTAAGTATTAGGGCCAATAAATTTGCACAAATGTTGACCACGATTATGCGCTTTTCATGCATTAATTTCACGATTATGTGACTTACGTGAAGTTTCGTGTGGTAAATTACGTGCTTAGGTGATCTTACGAAATTTGGTACAGTTAAATTGTACCAACCGATCCTTAATTTATTTAGGAATTTTCGAAAGATATGCTAGAGAAATTTGGGCCATGAACAAGGCTTGGGCTAAAATTAAAATTAGGCCCAAAAGTTGCTAGGATCACTAATGGTCTAAATTGAGAGTTGAGCCCAAAACATTTAAATGGCTTGGGGACAAATTTCCCTAAAATAAGGATATTTTCGTCAATTGAGTCCCATCTCATCCCTTAAAGAAATTAAATGTAGCTAAGAAACCGTTTCAAGTCCACCAAACTCCATAGCTAGGGAACTAACGTGAGCTTGAGCAAGGAAGGAGGAGAGGCCGAGATACGAAACGCGAGGGCTTTGGACTAGGTATTATCCTTTAACCATGATGTTTAGATTTTAGTCTAGAATTGGTATATGTTAGGATTTAGGACACAAAAATACCACATATTGGGGCCGATGCGATTTTAAACCCTAAACGAACACCCTTTAAGCTTGATTTGTGAGTTTAGCACTTTAAGGGCATGTTTAGGGAATCAACTATGAAGAGTTGGGTTTAACTCGGTGATTTCGTTAAGCACGAATTTAGGGTTCCTGAGGTTCATACGGTCTTCAAAGGTGTTCTTAATAAAAGCAACTTTTTGATCTTTAAGACGATGCATCGCGAAACTAAAAGTTGTTTGGCAATTCCCAAACATAAGCTTGCGAACCCATGGTCGCATAAAGATCGAGAATTTCATTTGGCGAATTTGAAGACTTTGCGAATCTTTAAGAAGTTCGCGGGTCCTACTTGGCGAACCCATTCAAAGGCTACAAGCCACTTCGCGAACCGGATCCTTTGCGAACTCCAAACCACTTTGCGTATCCACGAAGCTGCGAGGTGAAGGAGCCGCAAACCTACTTCGCGAAATGAGGTATGCGAGCACACTTGGCGAATCCAAGCCTTGACGAATTGAAAATGCTTTGCGGGTCCACACAAGCCGCAAACTCCATTCCGCGGGTCAAGTGTTTTGTGAATCGCTTGCGAATCATGGAGGTTCGCGAACCTCATGAGCTATCAACTTTGCGAGTCCTTGGAACTTTGCGGGCCAATGTAGTTTGCGAACTCCACTTGCGAACCCACGAGGATTGCGAATGGAGGTTCACGGGTCCGAGGTTTGTGAGCCCACACATTGCGAAGGAGGTTCACGGGTCCAAGGTTTGCGAACCCACGAGAATTGCGAACTCACATTTCGAACTCACCAACTTTGCGGGCCGACCGAGGTTTGCGAACTCGGCGCTTTGTGAATTCTCACGCACTTTGCGAACCCGTTTTGCGAACCGAGCCTCATGCATTTTACGGGTCTTAGTTGGCGAATCAACTTCACGAATTGAACCCCATTGGATTAAAACGATTTAAGTTATAATAAGAAAAATATTCTGATTCCAATGAGCGTAGGCTCTTTCAAACGCCCGATCATAATTTGCCTATCGGTGTCCTTAGGGCTAATTTTCGGTATAGGTAGACGTTGCATTCGATAGAATTTTTGGTACGAAAATTTTCGTAGTCAACTGAAATAATTTAGGGACTGACTTTATAGCCTTGGCAGGTTTAAACGGACGAAATTTTAGGAATTGCACTAGACCGGCTAGCAAATAGTGTAAAGACGAAAATTAGGTTCACGACTTAAAATAATTCGAGTACTTAGCTAGCTTAATTAATTAATAGCTTACTGATACGAATGTTTTGGTGCCTAAGGTCGGGACTTAGGAAATTCGCCAGGGCAGGTAGCAGTTAGTCTACGGACGCCAGGTAAGTGGAAATCCAACTACGACACATAACATATGTGTATGTGCCAAATTTATGTGATTATGTGATGATGTGTTTACGTGCTTATGTGAACTTGTATGATATGGTTCCATGCTTTCGGTAAGCATTATGACGTTGATGCATTCTGCATATGCACGAGCATGCACGACACGTTGGGGAAAAAAATGAGATGATGAGTGTGCACGTATATGTCGCAAATAGCGAAAAGCGAATGCCGAAGTGGGCAATGAGGATATTATTAGTTAAGATAAGTGGCGGCTTCCGGGGCACCGAGACGGCGTTGATGCGCCGTCGGCGACGTTGATGCGTCGCCAGTTTACGAACGACGTTGATGCGTCGGGGGATACCATGGTTGGGTTGATGCCCTCATGGTCGGGTTGATGCCCTTATATCCCTGATTAGCGTGGTTGGGTGATGCCCTCATGCTTTAGTATGGTTGGGTTGATGCCCTCATACTTTGGGCTGATGCCCGTGGTTGGATAGAGCTCTTTACGGTGTACGCCTGGGTAAAAGTCTGCCAAGGGCCCTAAGATAAAAGATATGAGATTAAGTTTGATCCATA
This sequence comes from Craterostigma plantagineum, assembly GCA_027422505.1. Classification (NCBI taxonomy): domain Eukaryota; kingdom Viridiplantae; phylum Streptophyta; class Magnoliopsida; order Lamiales; family Linderniaceae; genus Craterostigma; species Craterostigma plantagineum. The sequence goes on from JAPQWV010002240.1 coordinate 58,590, forward strand.
CGACGTAAGATGCATCGGCGTGGATTGCCTTGCGGGGTTTTATCACGTGCACGTCATGCATGATTTCTACTTACTGAGCATATCGCTCATCCCTTACGTTATGTGTTGTAGGTGCGAGCGACCACGGTACGTGATCGCTTAGATGGCAAGGCCAATCTTTTGGAGCTTCGCGCTGCTTTTGGGGTGGACGTGCGTGTATGGATGACGACCTGTGAGGGCGGGCGCATAGGAGCCTTTTGCTGTGCCGACACACCTTCGTCCTCGTAGTTAGATCATGTCTGGAACTTAGGTTCGACATGTATTCTTTTGACTTGTACAGAACGTCATTCCATTATGTAAATGTAAAAGAAAAATTTATTCGCATTTTCAGTATACTTTACTAATCACAACTCGCTAGGCACATAGGAATGCGCTAGAATAGGCAGTTAGGGAAAGTCGGGTCGTGACAAAAACTGGTCGGTAGGTCTACAAGAGTCCAGACTTTGTTGGAGTACATTGAGTCCATCTCAGCCCGCATAGCCTCAACCCATCTCGTTGAGACAACATCGGATATAGCTTGATCGAAAGTAGCGGGATCTTCTCTTAGAAGTCCCCTAGTCGCAACATAATCGTGTTCGACATGTGACATGCCATACCGCTGTGGTTGGCGTGGCATCCTTTCAGATCGTCGCAAGACTGGTTCGCTCGGATCATCTGATTCCAAATTCTGTGAGGGCATTTCGGTCGACTGCTCCTCGAGAGTGACCTCTCGGCCAATGCCACAATCTCGAATGAACTCTTCCTCGAGAAAGTGTGCGTGCAGGCCCGCAACAATCCTCTGATCATCGTGAGAATAGAATAGGTACCCCATAGAGTCTTCGGGGTAACCTATGAAACGTCCTTTCATTGACCTAGACTCCAGTGTGTTTGTTTTCAACTTTTCACATAGGCGGGGCAACCCCAAATCCTAATATGTGATAAGCTGGGTAAACGACCAATCCATATCTCATACGGAATGCCGTTAACAGACTTCGAGGGACATCGATTTATGGTATACGCCGCTGTCAAAAGCGCGTGTCCCACAATGACATCGGTAAATCTGTATAGCTTAACATAGAACGAACCATATCTAATAAAGTTCGATTTCTATGTTCGGCCACGCCATTCAACTGTGGCGTACCGGGCGGAGTCATCTGTGATAATATACAATTCTCTTTTAAGAATTGGTCAAACTCGACACTCATGTACTCACCTCCTCGATCCGATCGAATGGCTTTAATGAGTTTCAACGTTTGCTTTTCCACCAATGCCTTATACTCCTTGAATTTTTCAAGAGCATCAGCTTTATACCTTATCAGATACACGAGTCCGTAACGACTGTGGTCATCCGTGAAGGTAATAAAATAGTGGAAGTCACCTCAAGCCTCACATTGAATGACCCGCAAAGTCCCTGTGAATCAAACCGAGAATTTCCGTGGCTCTATTAAATGTCCCTATGAAGGGTGATCGAGTCATTTTCCTTGGAGGCACGACTCACAAGTTGGATAGGGATATGATCCCAACGGTTCAAAATCCCATTTTTCTCTAACTCGTGGATCTTGCGTTCTCCAGTATGCCCTAATCGAAGATGCCACAGGTACCTCGCATTTATTCTGACTTGCGTTTGTTTGTGATAGTATTCACAGATACGTCCTTCTCGGTGTTTAAATAGTACAAACCATTAAAAAGTGTCGCGTTGCCAACATTTTTGTTTCGATACATAATGTGGCATGTATTTTTATTAATGTTAAATACATAACCATTCCTGCTCAGAACAGGAATGGAGACGATGTTCTTAAAACCCCTCGGGAGTACAAGACTATCGTACAAACGCAACACATGCCCAGATAACAAAGTAAGAGATCTCGATCCGACGTGGCTTGCGAGAGACTATCCCCGCTACCCACTCTGACCTCGATCTCCCGCTCCCCAAGCGCTCTACTATGTCCCAGACCCTGCGTGGACACACAAATGTGAGTACTAGCTCCAGAATCTAATATCCAGGAGTAGAGTATATAGATGAACAAACTATTTCTAAAACATTAAGTTCCTTACCAGACGCAGCCTGCTCACCTTTGAGCCTCAGACAGTCCCGCTTCCAGTGGCCCAGCGCACCGCAATGCAGACACCTATCCGTCAGCTTTACACCAGTCTGCTTCGATTTCCCAGAAGATTTGTTCTTCTTAGAAACCTTCCATGTTGGCTTGAGCTTGTTGCCCTTCTTCTTTTTGCCTTTCTAGGGCTTCGAAGAGGTGGCGACAAGTGCAGTCTGCTTTGCCCTCTTCATCTCACTTTG
>JAPQWV010002241.1:0-60890 GCA_027422505.1 Craterostigma plantagineum
TGTTTCTTTTCCCCTCACAGCCGAGAAATGTTCAACAAGTGGCAAGCACAGAGATGGTGGACCGAAAACGCAGAAAAGGTAATGGAACTGTACAACGTCCAAAGGCTGAATCCCCAGGCTTTTCCCCTCCCAACAACCCCACTGCGCTCCGAGGACGGCGGTTCAAGCTCAAAGATGGAATCCATCCAAAACAGCCCCATCACACCACCGCTGGGCAAAGAACCGCCTCCCCGCACCTTATACCACCAATCGACGATCTCAAGGTCTACTTACGATTCTTTCGGGGTTGCCTCGACTCCCAAGCTATCGAGCATCAGCGCTGCTAAAACCGAAGCCTCGTCATCCATGGACGCTTCGAATACGAGCACCGCCAGCGCCAGCTCATCGCGCGACGTCGATCGCTCGGGGGAGATATCGATCAGCAATGCGAGCGACTTGGAATCTGAGTGGGTCGAAGAGGACGAGCCTGGCGTTTACATCACCATCAGGGCTTTGCCCGACGGTAGGAGAGAGCTCAGGCGCGTGAGGTTCAGGTGAATTTTCGTTGAATGACATTAATGTTATACGGTGTTGAACCATCTTTTACTGTTTTCTTACTCGGTTTTCAGCCGTGAGAAGTTTGGGACTTGCACGCGAGGTTGTGGTGAGGAGAACAGAGCGAGGTGCACAAACAGTACTTGTGATGAATGATCTCCTCATGAATTGAATGAACAGTATGAGATGATGGTTAAGGTTTCTTGATTATGTTTTTGAAATATGGTTAAATTTCTACTGTTTTTGCTTGGGCTGAAACTAATCTGAGCCTGTATGTGTAAGTTTTGTGTTTAACTGTGTGATATGATAACTATGGGAGACCATCTTTATATAACTACTATTTTCCGCACCTCTATTGTGCGATTAAAATATATATATATATATATTTCTATTTACTGTAATTTTGATATTATATTTAATAATGAAATTTAATTTAAAAATATATAAATTGAAAACTATGTTTTTTGGTATAATTACAATAAATAAAAAATTATAAGTGAAATTAACTTATTAATTAATTAACTACAAATTTTTTTAACTTAGATTAACTACAAATACATGGACTAAATTGCAAATAAAATAACAGACCAAATTGGCAGTTTTTAGCTCCATAGCCCTTTTTATATAATACTTGTATGTGTAACACACCTAATCTTTTATATCTTGAACATTTTTATTATAAAGTAGTTTTTAAAAAATTGATTTACAGATAAATGTCTAACCAATGAAATATTAAGGATAAATTTAATTTGACAATCAAGGGTAACATTGTAAATAATCAGACCAAATATGTCAGTTTATAGCCACCCTAGACTCTTTATACAATAGTATAGATAGTATAGTATAATAGATGCATTTCCACGACTTATGGGCTTGTGTTTTTTTCTTGCTTTTATATAACACTAGTCTATTTGTACACTCTGTGTGGTTAAAATATAATTGTTTTAATTTTAGTTTTAAAATTTACAATTTATGTTTTGTAGATGAAATATAATTTTATATATATAAAAGGAAAATAATGATTATGGGTATAAGTATAATAACTAAAAATTGAGGGGTTAAATGTGATAATTATTTAACTAATGAAATTACAAATAGAGTGGTTAAATTGAAAATGTTTTACAGACTGAATTCAGTAATAGCCACCCTCACCCTATAATATAGTATATGTAAAGAAAAATTATGTTTAGGGGTATAAGTAAAATAATAAAAATTGAGGGGTTAAATGTGATAATTGTTTAATTAATGAAATTAGAAATAAGAGGTTAAATTGTAAATATTTTACAGACCAAAAGTAGCAGTTAATAGTCACCCCTCACCCTTATATAATATATTAGTAGTTTTGCACACCATAATTGTGTGCTATAATTATTATGCATATTTTATTATGAAATAATAATACTCCCTCCGTCCCGATAACTTTATCACGTAAGTTATCGGACACGTAAATTAAGGTGGTATTATTATAATAATATAGTACAATGAAAAGCTAATAAAGTGTATATTTTGACACGTCTTTTAAGGATATTTAATATTATTATATTGATTGTTAAGGAGTTTTTTTTGCTAAATAAGGAAAAGTGATAAATTAGTGGGACGCCCGAAATGGCAAAATGTGATAAAATTAGTGGGACGGAGGGAGTACTAAAAGATAGAAGGACAAATTTGGAAATATAAAAATATTCTGTAGTGGGTGGTTATTTTTATATTTTAATGTTATTCTTAATCAGATGACATGGTAGTTTAAGGTAATGATGGATAAAAAAACTAACAAATTAGATCAAATTTCGATATAATTGATACACCATGGGATAAAAAAAGACATTTTTTAAAAGGTGATGAGCATTAAATAAAATAGAATAGATAATAATAGGATACATAGTACAGATATGTGGTTACATTATGGCGTTGAAATGAATGATTACAATTACAATTTACATGGTTTGTTTGTGGTGCTCTGTTCGATTTTGCCACGTGGGACCAATCGGATTAATCGATTCCTCGACCGTCGGATCAACGAACGTAGAGAAGAGCTAAATAAAAGAAGAGAGAAATCTTCTCCGCGTTGATTTTCCCGGGATAATATTATCGTCATATTCGATACCGCGATGATGGGTGATTTCAATCGTAAGCTGAGAAACCTGTTTTAGATTTCGTAAGGGTGCATTACGCTACAAGATATTTGAGCTTCGTTAACCATAGAAGAAGAAGGAAAAACGGAGAAGGAAGTTTTTTTTTTTTTTTTGCATAACAATTTAGCAGTATTTAAGAGACGATCCGTCGATCGCCATGAGTTTCCTTTTCGGGAAGAGGAAAACCCCCGCAGGTTGGCATTTAACTTCTCGATGAATTTTATGGCGTGAGATGCACTTACTTTGGGATATCGTCCTATTCGTTTTTTTCTTTATTCTGCGTGTTCTATTGGTCGGTGTGAATGATGCTCGCAGTTAGTTTATTTGGAATTGATTTAGCTAAAGAAGGTGAAGTTTATGGATTTATCATGATTGGAATGTGTTTTTTAGAAATAGAAACTGTACAAGGATTATTTGCCAGTTGTGTTGATCTGTACATTATTCTTTGTCTATTTGAAATCGGTTCTGCGTGGGAACTGAGCTATTTGTTAATCCTTGTTATCTCTTGTGATCATCTTTTTTACAGAGCTTCTGCGAGAAAATAAAAGAATGCTCGATAAATCCATCAGGGAAATAGAGAGGGAGAGGCAAGGTTTACAAACACAAGAGAAGAAGCTTATCGCAGAGATTAAAAAGAGTGCGAAGCAGGGTCAGATGGTATTGTTCCCTTTTCTTTTTCCCTAAAAATATATGATCTCTAGTTTTCAGTCACTTTCTGTTTCCAAATTATCCCATCTGCCGCTGCCTTAGGACGACACTGACGATTATTCATGTAGTTCCCTTGTTAATGTTTGGCCTTAATTGGAAGTTTAATTCAGAGGATGTCTTATATAGCCTGCGATGCTGCAATACTTACGATTTGCCTTAAGATTTGTAAGCATGCACTTGCAAAATTTGATGTTTAGAGTTTAATCTTTGATTCCTGAATCTTTATGCATTCATTACAGGGAGCAGTGAAGGTCATGGCCAAGGATCTTATCAGAACACGGCATCAGATTGAAAAGTTCTACAAGCTCAAGTCCCAACTTCAAGGCGTTTCTCTCAGAATCCAGGTTGGATTATATCAACTTTAAGGAGTTTGTGTAATTTGATAATTCATTCTTCTTTAATTCATACAACCTTTCGCAGACGCTCAAATCAACACAAGCAATGGAGAGGCAATGAAAGGGGTCACCAAAGCAATGGGGCAGATGAACAGGCAGATGAACCTCCCTTCATTGCAGAAGATAATGCAAGAATTCGAAATGCAGAACGAACGGATGGAACTGACCAGCGAGGTAATGGCAGATGCTATAGACGATGCATTGGAAGGAGACGAAGAAGAAGAAGAGACCGAAGAGTTGGTAAATCAAGTTCTTGATGAGATTGGCGTCGACATCAATTCTGAGGTATTCTTTTGCTCTGTATCATCACATATTGCTATGAACCTCAGTACTGACAAGTTTTTTATGGCTTTTTTTTCTTCTTTTTCCCATTACAGCTTGTGAATGCACCTTCGTCGACCGTAACTGCCTCGGCTATGAGTGGTAAGGTTCCACAGGCTGAATCCACCGATGATGGTATCGACAGTGATCTTCAGGCAAGGTTAGACAATTTGAGAAGGATGTAAGGATTACTTTTTTGTGACAATTAGTCGTGTAATAATATACTTCTATGGGGTTTGGTAAAATCCTAACTTGGGATTATTTGGGTCCTTTGCTGAAATATTAAGAAACTAAAAGGTTGGTGATTTCCACTATACACAAAACGAAAGGGTGTTCAACAAAACAATGATGGGGAAAGTGGCACTTTAAAATCAATATTATAATGATGATTTGGGTAGAAAGAACAAAAGGTTTACTGATCTGAAGTCCCTCAAAGCCGAATATAAAGGTCAAGAAACTATCATTATCATTTATCTTACGTGTGATGTAAAATGATGAAAGGCCTGTTGCAATGATGTTCGGATATATTTCATGAAATAAATCCCAAGATATATATGTAATACAAAGATAATATCAACAATAACATCTGAGATTCTGTTCCTGATGGGAACAACTAAAAGCTGCTTTCAATCAGAGCATCTTTGCAGAGAATTGGTGGTTATCGCTTTTCCACAAAAAAACAGACGAAAGCTAATCTGAAAATGGCCTATCACGAAGAACAGCATCCATTCACCACAGATCAAATCACAGCAACAACACGAATTAAGCTGAAAGATTACTTTTTTTCCCTGCAAAAGAGAAGGAAGAATCATGGACCTGAGAGCTGATTTCGTCAAGCAGGCCTTTGCCTCTTATGACCAAATTTGAAAGCAGCAGCACTTGAATCAGATGAAGCATCATCATCACCATCCATGGATTTCGATAGCGTAGTAGACAAACCAGCGTAAAGATCGACAACCCTGCTGATATTATTGTTCAGTTCTCTAATCAATCCCACGTTCCTCCTCAGATTATATGGGATTTTCGATTCTTGATTTTGGTTTATCTCCTTTATAAGCAGTCTGTTCTGGTCTAGGATGCTCTGAACTTGGATTGAGCTCCTATGGAAGCTCTGTGCTATCTTCCCATCTACAAACTGCTCATGATTAACTCCATCGCCTTCCATCTCTTTTTTCCTTTCTTTATTCACATACCCAACGAGAGAGAGAGAGAGAGAGAGAGACGACAGGCAAAACAATTCTTCAGATTCGTAATTTTATATTAGTTTTTAAGGAATAATCCGAACTCATATCATCATGTCTTCTCATTTGGTGTAAACAAAAAGGCCCACATGATAAGGTGTTTATGAATTCGGGCATATAAAAGACAAGGACTTGAGTGATGATCTTGACTACGATCGAAACAGAGAAACGCCGCAAGGACAAAACTAACCTCCAACTAATTATAAGCTTAATGGTTTTTTTATCCCTAAATATTCCACTTGTTGTAAGATTATGAGCTGAGTTCGCTGATTAGTTTTGGGGACTAATTTCAGTGTTAAACTCTCTCTCTCTCTCTCTCTCTCTCAATGTACTTGGACTACATTACGAGTAAATGAAGACATTTGGGGAGATAACAAGATAGTAACCGAAAAATTAATATACAAAACCATTATTAGGCACCGTACTAACTCATCCAAACAAGGACTAGAAAGGAATAAATAAGAAAGCCTTGAACTTGGCAACATATCTTAGTTCCTTTGAGCTTGTACTGCCTGAGAAGTTAGCATCTGAGCAGTAATGCCAGCGTACTGAACAGCAGTGTGCTGCAGAGAGTAACGATCGTCGAGGTCATACTCTGAAAAGATTGGCTCGATGTGCACGAAATGCCCGGGCAACGATTTCTTGGACAGAGTCTCTTGCCATATATCGAAGAACGCAGCCATCATGTCGTGCGATTTTTCCCACGACGAAAGGGGTTGGTACTCCATCTGTATAAGGGAAGCAAAGCAGCCATGTTTTTTTTTTTCTTGATTCGATTCCTCAAGGCAGAGAGTTCAAATTTGTAATAACCACAGTGCTTGCAACGATTAGAACAACCATAAGATGGGGGAATTACCTCCATAACTATGCCCCTCAAACTTTCTGCGTGTGAAAAAACTTTTCCCACTCTTACATGAAAATCGCCAACGCTGTAGTGGGTTCCCTGCATAAAAGAAACAAAGATTGCTTTTTGGCTCATTTTTTCTATTTAAAGAGGAAGAAAAGACGATACCAGGGAGAAATGTTCACGTTTAAACGCAATGAAAGAACAAGACAGAGAACAATAGGGCAAACCTCAAAGATAAGAGACCCTCGATTCTTGTAAGACTGCAGCTTTTCCATTATTGACTGAATATTGGCATCAGCCTCAACCACAAGCCTCTGCCCTCTGATCACCATGAAAAACTTGTCGGGATGATCCGAAAGGGTTATCCCCACGAAATCACGAGGAAATTCGTTTGCCACCGATTGATCTTCACAACATATACCAAATGGAGGGAGGAAGATTAATTGGGAAAAAATCCCAGTCTACTACAATCCCCACGACGAATTACACAAAATAACAACAAACGGATACTGAGAAGAAATAATGCGATACCTCGAGCAATTGCTCTGTAATAGCTGAGAGTCGATTTCCATCGACCTTCTTTGACGCCATTGAGGCTCTCAGCGCACTGAGACACTTCGGCGACGATCTGCGTGCTCACCGTCGTTCCAGGATTGGGCTGCCAGTGCAGAACCCTACGCGATTCAACAAAAAAAAAATGTGACGAACAATTTCGATGGAAATCGGCGAAATTTGATGAAATTGTTAATCAATCTTCGACATTTTCTCCATTCCCTTATGAGTAGTACCATTTGATCGGCATTGAATTGAGCTCTCGCTCGTCTCTCCTTCCCCACCTGGAAAAATCGCAGCTTTGACGTTACTACTGAGTGCTTACTGCGTAGACCTAATCAAATCAGTGGCTTTTAACAGAAAACTCTTTTGCTTGTTTACAATTAGGTGGGCCCCAGAAGAATTGATTGAAAAACATATGGGCCTAAAAGCCCATATTGGCCCGATAAAAGTACACGTGCATTGCCCCGAAACACCCAACTTAATTTCGTATACCAATGAATAATAATTACTAGCTCCGTTCCTTTTTGTGCGTTACAATACTTTTATCACATTTCCTTATTTAGCAAAAAACTATCACAAACAATCAATATAATAATATTAAATATTCTTAAAAGACATGTCAACACACTTTTTTACCTTTTCATTGTACTATATTATTATAATAATACCACCTAATTTGCGTGTACAACAATAAAGTTTATAAAGTTGTTGGGAATGTGAGAGTGTATATCGACCACTCAAACTTTAGTCAATGTTTATTTATTCAACGCCTGCAAGAAAACATGCCTAATTTATTATTATTTCATCGTCCCACCCAAAAAAAAAATAAATTAAAATGATTCCTTCCGTCCATTAGCAAAATAAATATTAACTCCCTTGTGAAAATCATGTTACAAAAAGACTCCTACTTAAAGCTGACCCAACCAATGATCATTATTGCCATTGACTGTTCGATACTAACACTCATCTCATCTCAGATCACCTTTCTTCATCGCTTCAATAATACTTCAGATTCTCATATTTCTCCACCAACAAACAATCCACGAAATAGTTCTACAAAAAGAAAAAGGAAGAAACCATGGTCGAAACGGCGTCGGATCGAGCTCTATTCTCTCCTTACAAGATGGGAAAGTTCGATCTCTCTCACAGGTACTGTACTACTACTTTACCTTCATTTTGCAGAGTTCCTTTTGCTGCTATAAAGAAAATTCGTCAAATTCGATCGCAGAGTGGTGCTTGCTCCGATGACCAGATGCCGTGCTATCAACGCTATTCCCAATAATGCCCTCGCCGAGTACTACGCACAGAGGACCACCCAAGGCGGGTTTCTCATCACGGAGGGAACCATCGTCTCCCCCACGGCCGCGGGGTAATCTCGTAACTTTGCTCAACCTTCTTTTTCAGTAGGTAGAAAAGAATCGCCGCTCCTTGGTCCGTGAAGACACGGCGGGGCTCCATTTCGCACGTGCTACTTTTTCTTTTTAAGAAGATAAATGATAAATAACACGGCGGCGGCCCCACGCAGGTTTCCGCACGTGCCGGGAATATACAGCAAAGAGCAGGTGGAAGGTTGGAGGAAAGTGGTCGCCGCCGTCCACGATAAAGGCGGCGTCGTCTTCTGTCAATTGTGGCACGTGGGCCGCGCTTCTCATCCTGGTAAAATCGACGGCTACGATTAACTCATGTTTAATTGGGCTGAAAGGCCCAATTTAATATTTTGCTCCAAGCCCATAAGGCCCATACAAGTGGATCTAACTAATCTATGTTGCTCACTGAACACAGCCCTGCAACCCGGCGGAGCGCCGCCGGTTTCTTCCACCGACAAGCCCATATCGAAGCGCTGGAGAGTCCTCTTGCCCGACGGAAGCTACGGCGTTTACCCAGAACCAAGAAAGCTTCAAACCCACGAAGTTTCCGACGTAGTTCAAGAATATCGCCAGGCCGCCATTAACGCAATCGAAGCAGGTAAGAAAAATTAATACGGCCTCAGTCAAGCAAACTCCGATGAAAGTTTAAAAAATAAAATGAAATAGGGTTCGACGGCGTGGAGATCCACGGAGCCCACGGCTACCTCATCGACCAGTTTCTAAAAGACGGCATCAACGAGCGAGCAGACGAGTATGGAGGCTCCGTCGCGAAACGCTGCAGGTTCATAATGGAAGTCGTCGGAGCCGTCTGCTCGGCCGTCGGCCCAGAAAGGGTCGGAGTGAGAATCTCGCCGGCGATAGACCACCTCGACGCGGTGGACTCAGACCCTCTCGGCCTTGGGTTAGCCGTGATAGAGAGGATCAACGAGCTTCAGAAGGGCTACGGCTCGAGGCTGGCTTACCTTCACGTGACTCAGCCGAGGTACACCGCCTATGGGCAGACAGAGTCCGGCAGCCCAGGCGTCGCCGGAGACGAGGAGAGGCTGATGAAACTGTGGAGGAGGGTTTACGAGGGGACGTTTGTGGCCAGCGGTGGGTTTACGAGGGAGCTTGGAATTGAAGCCGTGGAAAAGGGCGATGCTGATTTGGTGGCTTATGGTCGACTGTTCATTTCGAACCCTGATTTGGTTTGAGGTTGAAGGTTGGGGCTGGCTTGAATAGGTATGTTAGGGCAACCTTTTACACGCATGATGGTGTTAAGGGGTATACAGATTATCCTTTCTTGGGAGACGACGATGGTGCAAGAAGAAAGCCCAGCAATGGGCTTTTGTCGCGGCTTTGAAATTTCATGTGTGGATTGTTGTTTGTGAGTTGTTGTTCTATTGCCTGCCATGGCGACGAAGGTTATGCTAATGTGTATTTTTCTAAAATGACTATGTGCTTTCTTAATTTATATACAATGGAGACTCAGAACTTTCTTTTCCTTTAATTGCGAGCCTTTAAAGAATTCAGAATACAAGTCCTCAAATTCGAACCACTGACGCCAAAAGTACGTATAATACACTGCCGTGAGTCTGAAGAAATAGTTGCCAGAAAATGTCTGGTTTCATCGCCGATTGCTTACGTAGCCTTCCGTTACTACTACAATGCAGGTATGTCCGTAGATATTAATGGAGAGTGATGTGTGTGTAATGAATACAGACGTCACTAGATGGAAATTAAACAATAAATAGAGAAGAAAAAGGAAATAAAAATCTGTAGTGGAAAGTAAAAATTATCCACATTATCGAACCTGTAATAATATTTAATATCGTTTACAGTGTGTATATGTGTGTATACACTGTATATATTTCCATTCCATCATTACAGATAAGCAAACATGCAAAAGTACCTTCAAGTCGAGTTATAAACCTCGTGTGTTGAGTGATGCTTTACACTGACTGACAGTCGCCTCTCAACTCAAGAGTGTTCTTTCCTCGTTCGTTTTCAGAAGAAGACATTTTTTTGCAAGTGATAAAAAACATGAGCATTAGTCTCTTTGGGCTGGAAAGCATTAAGTGAGCGAACTTCTTCGTCTATTTATACAACAGTAGCTTGTGCATGCTTCTTCACTATTCTAACGCCTCTGATACTCGTTAGCAACCGAGAGTTTAATTTTCTGCAACAATTAATTGGAAAAAAAAGTCGGTGCCTTTCTTCTTCTTCTCTGCTGAATCTCAAATCTCTTGAAATTCTTGATTCACTTGTAAGTAGTTGATCTCACTGTTAAACTCAAAGCGAAAGCTTTAATCCCTTCTCTCTTTCCTTTTTTTCTTTCACATATACATTATATATATATATATATATATATATATATCTAATTGATGTACTGATTTTTCTTGGATTTGCATGTAGAAGAGGAAACCAGAGTACGTTTCGACCAAAGAAGAACGCTCAAAGTCGGAAAAAAAAAGGTCTTAATATCATTACATATTAATGATCATCTAAGTATTTGACCTTTTTCAACGTTCTTTTATTTAAATCTTCCGATGATAAGCTGCAGGGAAAGCACTTGAAGATGCAAATAGGTCGAACCTTTATAAGCACAAACAACTTGAAAGAAGCAGTGAAGCTTCCTCAGGGGGAAGATCTAAACGAATGGCTGGCAGTAAGCAGTAAGTAAATTACACATCATTTATCACATATTGCTATAAAACCGCTTACTATTTTTGTCCGAATCAGTATATTTGTCGTATTCAACGCGCTATCCTTACGATATTATCATGGTCTGTTATGTAAGTAAATTCTGCTCCTTTTCAACGCAGCTGTGGACTTCTTCATTCAGATCAACGTCCTTTACGCCACCCTGACGCAGTTCTGCACGCCGTCCACGTGCCCGAAAATGTCGGCTGGGCCGAAGTACGCCCCACATTTCTCCAAAATTCTCCGACATATTATTCTCTGACACTAACTAAACGTTTTTTTTTGCGCGTATGTCGTAAGGTACGAATACAGATGGGCAGATGGGGTCACCGTAAAGAGGCCCATCGAGGTATCAGCTCCACAGTACGTTGAGCACCTCATGGATTGGGTCGAACTTCAGCTCGACGACGAGAGAATATTCCCCCAAGCGATGGGTAATAATAATTAGCGCATGCGCGTGTGTTTTTCTATTTTCGTTTAGTTGAGCTTTAAATTTCTTAGGAAATCGATATTTGCGCCTTTAATTTTTTTGGGTTGTAGGTGCGGCTTTCCCGGCGAACTTCCGAGGCGTGGTGAGGCAGATACTGAAGCGCCTGTTCCGTGTGTATGCGCACGTATACCTCACGCACTTCGCCGAGGTTGTGGTGCTGAGAGAGGAAGCACACCTCAACACGTGCTTCAAGCACTTGGTGCTGTTCGCGGCGGTAATAATAATATGCGTAGAATCAATAAGCGTGCGCTAAATATGTACATATTCGATCGATTATCTTGATTTTTTTTTTATTTTTTGCAGGAATTCGACTTGATTGAGAAGGCGGAGTTTGCGCCCGTGAGAGAGCTCGTCGACAGCGTCCTGCAAAGCTAAGGAGCATAGATAGCGCAGAGGCGGAGACTTCTCTCGACTGTTTTGTTTTTTTCAATTGTTTTCCATTCTTAGATTTTTGAAGAACATGTCTCAAAGCTAATGTATGTATGTTGTGCTTTTTCTGGTTTTACGGTTGACAATCTGAACTAAAACACAGCAGAAATTCTTTACCTTCTTGTACCAAAAAAAAAGAAGAATATGATCGATATTCACGCTCGAAATCCTAATCCTCCGCGCTCACAAGAGCGTCAATTTGAGCTTTAGCGCGACGATTTGCCACTACACGTCCCTTGCGCATGCGCAGTTGTTAATTCGTGGATTGAGATACAGGGATCAATTAGCGCGAGATTCCATCTCAGGGTCATATCGCAAATACACCCCGGAAGGATTCGATGAAACCCATCGTCTTCATGAGTAGTGAAGTCATTCAGTGACATCATATAGACGGAGTGTAGTAATTATGAGAATGGTCTTTCGTTTCCATTATGTTCGATACAACACATTCTTTTACCTGATGAAGATTTACATTGAGAGAGAATGTTTGAAATTATACAACTGCAAGCATAACATATTACATTACCAACCAATGATCGTCGCCTTACTATGCTGTTATTCTACAGCAGTTTGCAACTATTTTCACATTACACAGTATGATGTAGCTGTCGATGTCGCCCGGCAATTTCTCCCTCAAGCGACGATGGGGTACGACGCGCAAGTCGCCACGCCTGAAAAATTCGAAACAGTATATACATACGATGAAAAATCCCAACTTTACCACCACATAGATGCAAAGCAATCAACTTCTTTCTCACCACACATGTTCTTTCCCATCTCCATCTTAAAGTAGCCATTGTCTCCCCAATCAGCTCCCCACGAGTTCTTAATGAGCCAATACGGTACGCCGTTTTCAACTCCATAACCAACCGCAAGAACAGCGTGATTCACATCCTGCACTTACGATAATTCAATAATTCGAAATCTGCTAAAAATTGTGTGGGTTGTAGTTAAGTCTCACCGTTGGAGAGCTTCCGCAACTAGTGCTGGTGTAAACTCCATCTTTGTACGCCCGAAAACCGCTGACAACCTCAAAAGCAACGCTAACAGGTCGAACGAAGGCCACAGCATGTTTCAGCTCATCTTCTGCGCCCTGCAATAACCCCACGAAAGATGATGCCATGTCTCCACAGCGATTGTAGTTTATATTCTTACAGAGTGGAAACATCTTTCTCTTACCAGGGTAATGTTGACAGAATCGATTACTTGGACGCCAACGTTTTGGGAGGAGAATTTGCAGAGGCCGTTCTCCCCAGTGTAGGGATACGCCTCCTCTGTTTCGAGGCCGCCGTTGTACTTGATGTACTCGAAGGCTTGAGAAGGAAGCCCCCCGTGGCAGCCGAAGTTGTTGAATGCACCAGCGCAGTCGACCAGCTGCTGCTCGGAAAGGGAAATCCCCTTGCCGAATGCTTGCGAGTAAGCTGCCTCGAGCGCCCCTGTTGTACTGTTAAGGTATTGATTGTTCACGGTTCAGTGTCTAAACAGTATCTGATATTTCTCGATAAGAATATGCAATTTGGACAAGCATGGTTCTTATGACCTGAATGTCCAGCAAGATCCACAGTGGCCTTGATTCTTGACTGGGCTAACGATTCCCGATTCCCTCCAGTCTTTCTGCAGTTCAGTTCAACCCAGCCGAGGGCAAATGAATTAGTTATTTGATTCATCATAAAAGTCATTACCAAGTCAGTTATATTAACTGAGCGGAAGCAACATGAAAACTATATTGATCAAAGATATCATATTACACACTCACAAACACACAGCACTATATTGATCAAAGATATCATATTACACACTCACAAACACACAGCGACATACGAGTCTGGGAGGGAAACATCGGTGAGCTTGTGATTTCCTCTCGTGGTAGCTGAGCAGTTCTGGGCTGCTCCCAACCGTTGGCTTCGGAACTCTTCCCATGTCAAGTCTGTAAAGTCTGTTTAGTTCATTTACCAAATGAAGACAAGAGGCACGCGTTAGTATTGTTCTGTGTCCCTCTTAAGCAGAAAGATATTGAACGATTGAAAGCAGAAAACAATACTAAAGTGGGAGCTGCAAACACAAATTCCACACCTTAAAACCGTCGAATTATCACTGAAACAGTTTGTGATAAAAAAAATTTCAAGTTCGATTTCAGCTTGACAAAACTGTTAGAAAACGACTTGTTTCGAACTATCTGAACCGCCCACGCCCCAAAATTACCAGCTCAAACACGCGATTTTCAAAGTATAAGGTAGTAAGTGAATCGATAAGTAAAAGCTCCAAAGTCAACCATAGTAACGAAGACTATCAGAATCTTGAAATCCGACAACCTTATTGAGCGATCGATATCAAATCAAGTATAAACCGAAACAAATAAGCAAGTGTAAGTAGCAACAGTGAACAGCTAAGATAAATCACCATTAACTCCCATGGTGTAAGACAATCCTTTCTTGTTGTGCGATCTGATCATCCTCAGATTCTCCGAGAAGACATCAAACCGCCTCTTGATCTCCTCAACGCTCTCGTATCTCCTCCCATACCTATTCAAAATTTTGCTCTAATACAAATCTTCATCGCTTCGCATAAAGATAAGTTGATGAGTCAAACCTATGAGCGAAGCGCGCGAACGACAGAGCGCGCCGCGAGCTTCCGACGACGTCGACTATGGAAGACTCGAGCTCGTGGAAACCATCGACGACTTGTCTGATATGGTTGTCCTCGGATAAGGCTCGTGCGCAGGCAGAACAGACGATCAAAACCACGGCGGCCATTAAAACTCGATCCATTGCTCCGTCGACGCCCTTTTTTTGTCCCCTCGATTGATAGAGTGAAGAGTGATGATGATGATGTTCGTTTATTTATATACTGCAGTTTTGGACGAGGATGATATAGACTTGGGCTTGTCCTCGTCAGTCAGTATGGGCAGAAATGAGATTATATTTCGTTTGTGCTAAATTACTAATCCATCCCCAAGATCTATTTGTTTCATAATGTAACCCAATCATCGCAAGTCGGATTCGTAACGAGGCCCTTCAATAGGGTGTTAATTTCGCTTCGAGGACGGAATCGACAGTTTGGCATGAGTTCGGGGGAGGAGCGCAATTAACTGATCCCTTTTGTGGGTCCTATCCATGGTTGTTATACTTGAAAATGGTTTGCGTTGCGTTGGTAAATGTTCATCAACGGTGGAGATCAAACGATTGACAAAGATGGCGATTTTTTTGTCGATTGCGTTGTCGTGGAAGCTACAAGGACTTTTTGGCAAAAAAGAGTTAAAAAATGACTTACTAAGCTAAGCAATCGATGACGTGGCAGTAATTGTAAATTTTATCTCTTCTTTCTCTATGTAGTACATACAAACCAAATAATAAAAAATGAACTGAATTGGACACGCATACAATTATTTTAGCATATTAAACCAGCAAATTAGTGTTCGTTTTATCATTATAATTTTAAAAAGCTACATATATTGCGATCCGAATCATAATTCCGCAATACAAAAGTTTATTAAAAAAAAGATTATAGTAGCCAACAGTGTATTCAGTTAGTTTTTGTAGCCTAGCCATATTTGTTCTTCAGAGAAACCTTTTGTGTGCACGTAACTAAGAATAAGTTTCTTCAGTTGCAACCATATTATTTGGGCTTTGGCCCAATTAACGACACATCCCAACAAAACGGCGACGTTTAGAAGTTTTTAATTTATACGCGGGAATGGGTAGATCAAAAGTCCCTATATATTGATTTTCGTCCTCCACTCTCACACCACACCCACCACAGCAACTTGAAATAATCCGCGAAATTCGTTTTTTCCCATTCAACCAAAATCCACTGCTCTTCAATGGCATCGCCGTCAAACACCGACGTGAAGGATCTTCCCGCCGGCGAAGAATCATCAGTCGCCGAACCTTCGAAGACTGAGACGACATCGTCCAAGAAAAACGAGCGATTCGAGCTCAAGGAGTGGAAAGCTGTTCCTATGTGGTCTTGGGGTATTGCTGTCGTCGAGCGATTTCAAATCCTAATTCCTTTTATTTTCTTCAGCACTAGACCTAATTTCTTTCTTCTGATCCATGCAGATTTGACCGCTGATAGCTGCTCTCTATGCAGGAACCACATCATGGATATATGTGAGTATAGTGATCTACTTTCTTCTTTGTCTCTCTTTGTTTTTCTATTGTTTCGCAAAGCCTTGGTAGTTGTTGTTCTGTTTCTGTCTTAAATTTGGCAATGGTTATGAAAAGGCGGTGAGTGTCAGTCTAAGGAGCCTACTCCGACCAGCGACGAGTGCCCCCCTGCTTGGGGTACGCAGATGATTTCCTACTTTTATTATTTTTCTTGTAGTTACATTATGACGTTTGTCTGTAATTCCAATTTCTTGTTATTATAGCATTGGAGACAGTGAACTTGCTAGAGATTTTAGTTGCATATGTAGTTAATGTCTTCCTGATAGAATCCAGAAAATCGTGAATATATAAAAAGGGATAAAAGCAGATGAGGGACAAAAAACAACAGAGGAAATTATAGCGATACAGCGTAGCGGTGGTTCTTGTTCGTTAAATGAAGCATGTTCAGGGGATTCGTTTGAGTCTTATTTGCCTTTCTTCGTCCTTTTGCCCTGAGAATGATAGGCTCTGTAGTTTGGAGCCTGTTAAACTATCTAATTGAAGTATGCAATGTCTTAAACATATCGAGTTTCTCTAATGTTGCTTTTCCCCCATTGCGTTTGAGCTCTTTTGTTTGTAGCGTAGAAGGACCCTTTTGAATGTGCTGATGATTATTCGTCGACGAGGGATGAGACATCAGAAGTATTCTCTATTCATATAGTCTTTATGGCATGGATTTCATCATACTCAGGCGAATTGCATTCGAACTCTAGTTGTCAAGAACCTACATTATTTTTCAATATGATTAACAGTTCATCACTACACATTACTGTAAAGATATAGGTTGAGACTTTAGCTTAGGCACTGACTTCACGGATAAAGATCATGATATATGCCTTGGCATTGAAATTAAACTGATACAATCTGCTTAGTGACATGACATCTAACTCATAATCTCCAGGTGCTTGCAATCATGCGTTCCACTTTCACTGCATTACCAGGTGGCTGAAGAAGAGCGAAGTTTGCCCTATTGGTAAGTCTTGTTCTTTATGTTTCTGGAAAAATCGTAGCTAAGCAAGCTCTCCATGCCTTTGTAATCTCTGGTTTGAATATATGTTTTTTTCTCCTTAAACAGATAACAAGGACTGGGAGCTTCTGAGGTATGGCCACTAGGAATAGAATGACGCTTTGTGCAAGCTGGAAATTGCTATCGTTTTTCTGCATTTTCGAAAACTCTGTTGAATATTAGTCTATGTGTTTTACCAAGATTTTCATGGCATTCGTTGGAAATATTGCCTATGTTGATGACTGTAATCGGCTAGGCTACAATATTGCTTGATTAGGACATTATATTTCGTAAAAAATGAAATAAAGTTTCGTAATATTCAGGCGAGTTTCTCTTTGTGCAGAAGGGTTTTCATCACTGTGACATCAGAGCGAGGTCATATAGTTTGATTGATTGCATTTCATCATATATCATATTGCTTTGGGGGGAAATTTTATCAATCTCAGAGCAACTATGCACCAATTTTTATTAATCTTAAGACTCGCCCAGTTTAGTAAATAATGAAAAAGAAAAGGCACGTGCTTGACCTATATCTTTTTGAGTAACTCTCATTTATGTTGCTAATAATTAAAATGTTGTTGGAATATAAAGTGCAATTATTGCGTGGGAACAACATGCCTTTGTAAAGATCACTAAAATAATACAAGATTGGACTGCTAATGATGGTTATGGGCCACGATTAATAATAATAAATAGTAAATGCATTAAGCATCATTGTTGTCAAACCAATTCTTGCCGCATAGTCAGACTCAGAGGTTTGTCGATGCAGGCCCATCTTTATTGCAGGAAAAAACAATTACATTTGTTATTACGGAGTTCTTTTATCTTTATTTATCTTATACCCCGACTTGAGCAACAAATTCTTTTTTTCTTTTTACAAAATCCCATTCTGTGCTGATATGAATTAAATAGAGAAAAAAACAATCAAAAGTGAACGCGTCTCAACGTACTGTTGCGTAATTGTGACCCCGATTACCGCCACAATCTGCGCCTACAATGTGCTTTAATTTTTATAATTATGGTCGAAACATCTAAATAATTTTGGGATTGTATCATATAAAAATAAGTATGGATAACAGTTGTGATCATCTTTATTTTGCTATTTGGTAAGTCGGTCCGTACCTTCAATGTGCTATTTTTTAATTTGTCTCTGCCAAGGCAGCAAGTAAATGGATGACAACCTTCCTTATTGTATATTTCCAATATTGCCTTGCAATCGTCTGATAACCGACTCATGCCACTATGGCTCGATCGTGGACACGTGAGTCTGATGTAATAATGCAATTTTTTTTCTAATTTGCCCCACTATGTTATTAGATTGAAGATAGTTATGAGTTTGGTGAGATAATAAATAAGAGTTTCGTGAGTGATATGATTTGAATGCACAATCATTACATTACATGTGCGTAGTAATGTAAAAAACGAGTAAATATAGATACTGTATATATTTAATAACACTTTTATTATGTAGGCAAACATGTCGTCATGATGGGATTTAACCTCTCAACATTATGTAAACTAGTTTCTTGCACACCGATTGTGTTATATATTAATAAAGAACTTATAATACTAAAAATAGAAGGATTAATTGGGAATATAATATTGTGTGTAGTGGATGGTTACACTAATTTATATTATTATTTTATTAATTAATGAGGAATCTACATATCAAATCAATCTGGAATTGACGGTTTGTATCCTACCTTCCCATTTATATTTAGTATAGATTATATTACACCCACGTCATTTATTATTAATAAAGAATGATTAAAAATAATATTACTCAGATAAAAAAAAAACAAAAATCAAAATAGACGGAAAAAAAATCACGACAATGGCAATTCCGTAATATGAAGGTAAACGAACCCTAAAATAAAGCACCCACTTTTAAAATCCCCACACAACCTTTGCTTTCCCTTCCTCTCTATCCGTTTCTGACAGTCCCACTCGGCTGTCCACTTATTCCATCCTCTCTCACACACCTCACGCACTGACAAAGATGGGTGTACTGCTCTCTTCTTCTTCGATGCAACGCCTAGCAATGGTGGTTTTCGCCGTCGGAATGTTTCTCCGGCCGGCGTACACCGCCAAGACCTTCATCGTCCACATGAATCCAGACAGGAAACCGACCACGTACACCACACACAGCGAGTGGTACACCTCCCACTTCGAATCCCTCGACACCTCTCCGTCTTCTTCCATCCTCTACCGTACGACGCCGCCTACCACGGATTCGCCGCCACTCTCACCGAAGACGAGGTCGAGGAACTCCGTCGGTCGGACGCCGTCGTCGGACGTGCACGAGGACACCGTGTACACCCTCCACACCACGAGGACGCCGCAGTTTCTGGGACTCGACGCCGCCGTCAACAGCTGGGCCGGACACACCATGCAGGAACTGAATCTGGCGTCGCAGGATGTCATAATCGGCGTCTTGGACACCGGCGTCTGGCCGGAGTCGAAATCCTTCGGCGACGCGGAAATGCCCGAGATCCCGGCGCGTTGGAAGGGGATGTGCGAGGCCGCCGACGATTTTGACCCGAAGGTTCACTGTAATAAGAAGCTGATCGGAGCTAGGTCCTTCAATAGGGGATACAACAGCATGGTCGCCGCCTCTTCGTCTTCTCTCGGCCCCTTAACGAAATCGAACTCGCCGAGGGACGAAGACGGACATGGGACCCACACGGCGAGCACCGCCGCCGGTTCTCTGGTGGCAAACGCCAGCCTATTGGGATACGCCAAGGGGAATGCGCGTGGGATGGCGACCCACGCGCGCGTGGCGGCGTACAAGGTGTGCTGGGGATCTGGCTGTTTGGGTTCCGACATACTCGCAGCTATGGACCGTGCGATTCACGACGGCGTAGATGTGCTCTCCATGTCGTTAGGCGGTGGGTCGGCGCCGTACAACAGAGACACTATCGCTATCGGTGCTTTCGCCGCTGTGGAGAGAGGTATATTTGTTTCTTGCTCGGCTGGAAACAGTGGGGCCGTCGAAGTCTTCTCTGGCGAACGTTGCGCCGTGGATTATGACCGTCGGCGCTGGAACGATAGACCGCGATTTCCGCGCGTACGCCGTCTTGGGAAACGGTCGGAAGTACAACGGCGTGTCGTTGTACAGCGGTAATGGAATGGGTAAGAAGCCCATCGAGCTAGTTTACAAACAAGGGCACAAACACTTCTAGCAACCTTTGCTTGCCTGGATCTCTAGATCCGAAGCTAGTGCGTGGAAAAATCGTAATCTGCGACCGTGGAATCAACCCGCGCGTCGAAAAGGGAGCCGTGGTTAGAGACGCCGGCGGTGTTGGGATGATTCTGGCGAACACGGCAAGCAGCGGAGAGGAGCTGGTGGCGACAGCCACCTCCTCCCCGCCGTCGCCTTTGGCCGGAAAACTGGAGAATCTGATTCGAGACTACGTCAAGAACACCAACAAGCCCACGGCGGTTCTGCAGTTCGCCGGCACGGTGGGTGAACGTGAGGCCGTCGCCGGTCGTAGCTGCTTTCAGCTCGCGTGGGCCCAAAACGGTGACGCCGGAGATTCTGAAGCCCGACGTTATTGGGCTGGGGTCAATATTCTTGCAGCTTGGACTAAAGCGTGGGGACCCACAGGCATGGCAAAAGATTACAAGGAGGACAGATTTCAACATCATTTCTGGTAAGAATTAAATATTTGTTTCGGCGGTAACGGCTCTTTTTTTCATAAATGCTGCTGCTTCCCTATGTTTTATTCCTACTACCCACATCACTTGGCTCATTGATTCTTTGCTTAGGTTAAGGTTTATTGAGAACTTAGTTGTCTCATACAATAGTTAGTGCTCCACCTTTTGCTTTAGTTAACTCGGAATCTTAATCGAATCCGAGGTTAATAAAAGGCGTCATAATGAGTGTGGTTGTGGTGCTCATATACTATTCCCAATTTATTGCATTTCTCTTCCATAAAGGACAATCAAACAATATCACCACTTTAGCTAGCTGTAAAGCCCACCCCCCATTAAGTCCAACCATGTGTGTGTATGCTATTATGCATGTATATCTTTTGAAAAGGACGTCCTTCGTAATAATATTGTAATTTGGGGCTGTGATAAAAAAAAAAAAATAAAATAAAATTTGCAGGCACTTCAATGTCGTGCCCGCACATAAGCGGGCTGGCAGCCCTCTTAAAGGCGGCCCACCCAAATTGGAGCCCGAGCGCAATAAAGTCGGCCCTCATGACGACAGCCTACACAGTCGAAAACTCGAACTCTCCTTGAGAGATGCCGCTGACTTCACCTTATCCACACCGTGGGCCCACGGGGCGGGCCACGTGGACCCGCACCGAGCCCTCTCTGCCGGGCTCGTCTACGATGCGGGGCCCGACGATTATGTTGCTTCCTCTGCTCCCTCGACTACACCGCGGAGATGGTTCGGACGGTGGCCAAGCGTCGAACGTTACCTGCGATAGGGAAAATGCGGGACCGGGGCAGCTCAACTACCCGTCTTTCTCGGTCACTTTTCGGGCAGTCGAAGAGGGTCGTTAGGTATACCCGAGAGCTGACCAACGTGGGGCTGCGGGCTTGGCTTACGAGGCGTCGGTCGAGGCGCCAGCTGGGGTGGCGGTTACGGTTAGGCCGACGAGGCTGGTTTTCGGGAAGGTTGGGGATAGGCAGAGGTTTACGGTTACCTTCGTTTCGAAGAAGGTTCGACAGGGGTTGGGTTTGGGTCTATTGCGTGGAAGAGCGCGGTGAGCGAGTTGTTAGGAGCCCTATTGCTTTTGCGTGGACGAGGCTGTGACTGTGGGATATGATGATGAGTTTTATATTTTATGAGAATGTTGGGATGTGTTCTTTTCTTTTTTGTTTTGGTGAGGATGTAATATATGATATATCCTCGTATCAGATTTGGTGTGTGTGCTAGTTGATCTTCAAATTTATCTGAGGCTTAGTGGAGATTTAATCTATCTGTGTCCTCATCTTCAAGCAGTTAGCTCTATAATTGGTTAAAACTCTTTTTTACAGATAAAATTATAAAATTAAGTCACTAAGTATACAAATTTTTCGTATTTGTGTCACTATGTTTGATAATCGGTTTATTTTTAGATTTTGGGTCATATGTTTAGATTTTTTCAATTTGAGTAACCCAAAATTGAAAAAAATGTAAAATTAGTGACCCAAAAAATCGAAAAAAAAATATATTCTTGACCTAAAATTGAAAAAAGACTCAAAATTGTTTTCACAGAGTTAGTGAACTAAAATTATCAAACATAATGACGAAAAAAACGAAAATTATACTTAGTGACCTAATTTTACAATTCCCCTTTCTATTGAAAATGTAATGACTTTGGGGCTTTCTATAATTCAGCCTCTTAATAGATGGTATTGCCCAATTAAGGCCCAGGTTCTGACCCCTAGACTAAAACTAGGGCTGTGAAGTTCTGCATCATCTTCAGACAAAACGTTACCATTACGAATTTGATTTTATGGAAATTCTATTCACATACCTTTATTATCTATTTACACCTCCTTATTATTATGGAAAGTACTAAGCATACTAAATAGTTCTATTTTCAATGTTGACCAGTTCTTTATTAATCATTATTATCCCACATAATATAATTAATAAATAAATAAAAAACTACGACATAAAAAAATCTCCTGTTTCCAATATTTACTTTATATTTTAATTTTCAATTTCAATATGAATGTGAAAACTGTGTCTTATATCTAGGATTGCCAATGGGGCGGTTCGGGGCAGGGATCCAATCCCCGTCCCGCGAGGCAAATGCGGACGAAATCGTCCCAGCGGGGATTTCCCCACGTCACTATTTAGAAAAAAATCAATTTATATTATTTTAATATTATTTAAACTATATTTTAATGTTATTTAGATTATTTAAATATATTTAATTTATTTATATATTTGAGCTATTTTTAATCATATTTATATATTTTAATATTTTCAAAGTATATGTATTATTGCTTATATTATAATAATATTAATTGAATATAATATATATTATTTTTATTATCGGGGACGGGCGGTCGGGGGGAAAAAATGTTTCCCTGTCCCCGCCCCGCGGGGTTAGAATAGCGGGGATTCCCCGTTCTATTCGGGGCGGATCCCCGCGGGAGACGGGGAATCCCTGCCCCATTGACAACCCTACTTATATCTATATATGGAATATATGTTTTTCGATAAATTATTTCTAAACTTAACTAAAATAAAACTAAATCATATTCAATACAAACTTACAAAGATTTTTTACTATAAATAAATAAATATTTTATTAGCAAGATATATATATATATATATATATATTTATCTTACTATTAGCATTATTCCAATATTTGATAAAATTAGCAATTGATTTATAGTAAATTTTTTCTTTTAATATATACTTATTTTCTCATGTAAAATCTTGTGTATACTTTAGAGTTTAAATTGACATTTACAGAAATATATATATTATCTGAATTATAAAATGATTTAATTATTAATATTAATTCAAGTATAACTGTTAAAGGCATCCAATTATTTATTAATGGTCATTCAATGTGCAAATAAAAGTGGTTATTTTCGACGAATGAGTAAATAAACTCGTGCAAATTACAAGGTTTTTTTCACCCTTAAGGGGTGCCAATAGTAGCACACATGATTTTATTTGGATTCTAATGTTATATAGATGAGGGTTCGAATTCCTTAGCTTGCTCTTCCTTTTCCTTTTTTTTTAAAAAAAGAATTGAATGAATTGTGATAAAAAAGCGTCGGCGCAGCTTCTTCCTTTAATACAAAATTTTCATCAAAGTACGCCTGAAAGTCTTTTTATTTTGTAGTCAATTCATTCATGGCTTCAATTGCTCATCAGTAGCATCACGCAGTTAGGTAGATTACATACATCATTCATAGCTTGTAGCAGAGAAAAGAAAAGAAAACGTGCCAAGAAAGAGTCCCAGCTTCTTACGCCATTTCTGTAGTTTAACATTTAATACGTTTAATAAAATATTTCAAAGATATGGTCAAAAAGGTAATCTTCTAGTCTGGGCAAGAAGAGCGAGTAAAAAACAAAATACGTAAGATAAAAAAGACAACGTAATATCCGTTTGCTTGCGCGCCTCAAAACGCCGTTAGTAAACGGAGCAATCCCGCTAACGGGAGGGGCAAACGTCGTAATATATTACAAAAACGAGGGGCAACCATGTCATAAATCACGTACGTGCACCACCCCCCCCCCCCCCCACTTTGCCATAAACAAAAAGAACACGTGTTTGAATCACCTCAGGTTCATGCATGCCCTCGTTGAATCGAACAGTCCTTTTTCTTTTTCAGTTTCCAATTCTTTCGAATGAAAAATATTCACGCATATTCCTCGTGCTTATTAAATAAAAGTAAACAAAACAACCCCCGACTCGCTTTATATAACAAAACCCACCCCACCCTTCCGTCGTCCTTATTTTTTTTCACTCACCGTCTATTTACCTCGCCGGCCGGAGATGGAATCGCCGGAGGTTGTTTCTTCCCGGAGGATTAGGTCCGCCGCCTTCTCGCTGACCTGCAACCGTCTGAGCCGGTACTTGAAGGAGATGGCGGTTTTGCAGACATTGGGCTTGTGTTGACCCCTCGTCAGACTCAGAAACGAGGAATCCGTAGGTAGTATTATAATGCTCTTCCTTTTTTTTTCGGCTTTTGGATTTTTTTTGTCCTTTGCATGACTTTTTTTTTAAAAAAAAATTAAAGGGACCATGAATCTGCTGCCGATGATTGATAAGTCAAGAGATGATGACGAGAAGATCACTGTAAAATCTGACGTCAGGTTTGGAAGTACTCTACCAACGCCATAATCTTTCATGCCCATGATCAGCTTTTTATTTTTCCTGCTATTATATTGGATTGAAAGAGAAAAAAAAAATGAAGTGATCGCAGTGTAATAAAAAGCTGAGTCGGGGAACAGCAAAAAAGGCGGCGATGACTAATTCTACGGCGGGCGGGTGATGATGTTCGAAGACTTGCCGGCTTCCAACGCAGTTGAGATCGTAAGGCTCGCCGGCAAGGCGGCGAGCGCGTCTCCTCACGCTCCGACGAGGAGCGTGATGCCGATTACTCCCTTCCGCCGCCACCCTTGATGATTCCGGTATGGACTTTGTCGACGTACTCGGTGTTCATTTCAGTTCAGGCCAAGAAATTTATTAGTATATATATTTGAGAATGAGATGCATTTCTGTTTTAATTCATATTGAAAATTCCTATTATATGAGATTTCTTAATTACATTTGCAGATTTACCAATTGCGAGGAGAAAGTCGGTGTCGAGGTTCCTGGTTAAGAGAAAAGACCGGTCGGATAAATATCTTAATATTAAATATTTGAGATTTAATTATTATATTTAGCTAATTAATTGATAATTTGTGTTAATAACGACAGGGTGACAGCGAGCGCGCCGTACGGGTGGTCAAAGCACTGGGCCGTGGCTAGGATTTGACTCATGAGTTGACCGGCGATATATATATATATACGTAACTAATGGCTTGGCTTAATTATCTCTTGTATCGTTTCTTAATTCCTGTTATTTAGCTTCTGCTAGGCCCGCCTTTTGTCGGTTGCTACATATCTTGCTTATTATTATTATCTTTTAATGGTAATTTGCATGACATTTGCTCTGTATGATATGTAACTAATCTACAGAATATTTATGTAATTTCTGGCTTGTCATTATTCATGCATTTTCATTTCCCTTTTAAGCGAATAGTTATTGTATTGCCAAATGCAACCTGCAATGTAACTAGTGTTAACTCTTTGACCCTCGATGTCGATGACGGCGAATATTATAACATAACAAAAGAAAAATCAAGTTGTTTAGCTTTTAGAATAAGTGTGTCGTATATTGCAATAATAATAACCAAACCTTGACTTTGATATTGTCACGTTGTTCAATTGTTCACTTTATATGTCTTGGTCTTCAACCTAATCCTTTGTTAATTGAAATAATCAATTCAACCTAATCCTTTGTTAATTGAGTAATAAATATCTTGACTTAATATTTTAGTGTGAGCCCAATAGTTTGTAAGAGACTGAAAATAATCAACAACCTACGGCCCGCTTCACTTCGGCGGAGAGGCGAGGCCACTCACAGCCTAAAACTTGTAATGCAATGGCTATCGCTCGTGAATAAAAGGCCAAATTAAAATTTTAGGTCACTAACTACACAGTTTTCGTTTTTGGGTCACTGTTTGACAATTACAGAAGCAGGTCACTAAACTATGTATGCCAAAACAATTTTGAATCACATTACGGCCCGATTTGGGTCATTATGTTTATGAATGCGAAATTAAATTTAATATAGCGACCCAAAAACTTAAAACATATATACTTAGTAACCCAAAATGAAAACATGTAAACTTAGTGATCCAAAAATGAGAGAGTGACCCAAATTTGTTTTGACATACATAGTTAGTGACCTACTTTGCAATTATCAAACATAGCGACCCAAAATCGAAAACATGTATACTTAGTGACCAAAATAATAATTTGGCCTGAATAAAAATATCTGCCAATCACAGTGCATTACAGTAGTAGTAGTATCACTTCGCAGCATAATCTAGCGAGCTCATCAGCTTCCTCATCGAGGGTTCTTCTTTCCTTTTTGTTTTTTTTTTTTTTTTCCTTTTTACCTTTTTCTTCCTTTCGCTTGTTCGTAACCTTTTTTTTTTTTTGTGTTATTCTGAGTTCAATCTAGTTTTTATTATTTCTATCGGTACTGTTGTTCATTAGTAAAAATCAAAAGGAAGATGCACCAACAGCAGCAGCAGCGATTGAGGCAACTGCAGCAACAAGCGATGATGCAGCAGTCTCTTTATCATGCTGGTCTCCTAGCTCCACCTCAGGTTTTATATAGAAGTTTCTTATATTTTATGCTGTGTATCTTTGTATATTTTCTGTAGCTCAATGTTATTTGATGCTGGTGTCAGTTTTGAGGTTTCTGGGTTATGGTTTTAAGTGTTGGCCGAAAGTGCGAGCGAGTTAGGCAATTATTCTGTTTTTTTTTTTAGCTTGTGGGTTGACTGGATGCTGATGGTTATGAATTTTGTTGGTAGATTTTGTTTCTCTGATTCTTAAGTTTCATCTTAATGTTTATGGGGATTAGTTGACTGATGACCAAGATTTTGATGGTTTGGGCTGTTTGATTGTGGAAGTTATATAACGCCGAAACGAGACAAGTCAAGATAAAACTGTATGTGTGTTTAGAACCAGTTTTTAAAAGTCATTATCTATGTATGTATGCAATCATATGTATTTTCCTTGTGATGTGCAGATTGAGCCTATCTTGAGTGGAAATTACCACCTGGATTTGATCCAAGTACATGCCGCAGCGTGTGAGTTCTATATGAGGCATTACTATAGTTGTTGCATGCCCCTTCCATCCTATATTTAGTCTCCTTTTTTGTGATGAAATGCAGTTATGTGGGAATATCATACCCAAGTCACAGAACCTCTTCTTCAAGAGGTTTTCGCAACTAGTGGTCCTCTCGAGGGCTGCAAACTCATTCGAAAAGAAGACGTAAAGGGTTCCCTCTTGTTATCTCTGATCATATAGTGAACCTTTGCTACTCAACAAATCCATGGCGTTAATATTCTTGATTGGCCATGCAGTCATCCTATGGATTTGTAGATTATTTCGATCGCCAATCAGCAGCACGCGCCATACTGACTCTAAATGGGAGGCAACTGTTAGTATGACTTCTGCAAAATTTTCATCTTCGAAAGCTATTCTGCCCTGTTGCTCTAATATGCTTTTCGCAGGTTTGGCCAACCCATTAAAGTTATTGGGGCGTATGCTAGTGCTAAGAGGAAGGACACGACCAGTATGAACTCATCCTCTGTCTTATTTAAGTTGCTGGTCTTTCTTTCCTTTTGCTCATGCCTTAATTTTAATTTCTTCAGACCATTTCAATGTTTTTGTTGGGGATCTCAGCCCAGAGGTCACTGATGCTACGCTATATGCGTGTTTTTCCGTCTACCCCAGCTGCTCGTAAGTCGGTTTTTTAGTTGTCTCTTCTGAGCAACGATCTTCTTGCGAATATATTCTGATTAACCTAACTGGGAAAACATTCTTGATTTCGGGGCAGAGATGCAAAGGTCATGTGGGATCAGAAGACTGGTCGTTCAAGAGGTTTCGGGTTCGTTTCTTATCGCAATCAACAGGTTTGATTCGCCGATGTTCCTCATAGCGTTCTCTCTTCTCTTAACATTCGAGGGATTCGGAAAACTGAAACTGCTCCGTTTCGTTCAATCGCAGGATGCTCAGAGCGCCATAAACGACTTAAATGGTGAGACGTTATGCGCTGGCCAAGCACAAGTTTAGTCTGATGAACCACCAAAATATGCTCGCCTAGCGACATTAACGCTCTCTATGTTTCTTCTTACTCCGTTTTTCTTGAATATCAGGAAAGTGGCTTGGCAGTAGACAGATTCGCTGTAAACTGGGCGACAAAAGGCGCTGGTAATCCCGACGAACAACAGATCTCTGATTCAGCAACAACCACCATTGTTGAACTTACAAATGGATCAGCAGGTACTTTGCTTGCTATTTCTAGGCACATATATGTAGAGAGACCCTTTATTGTGTTCATAGCTATTTGGCAACTTGTTTGATAAACTTGTGCAGAAGATGCACAAGAAACGAGGAGCGAAGATGCCCCAGAAAACAATCCACTGTACACCACAGTCTACGTGGGAATCTTGCCCCTGAGGTAAGCAAGTAAGCTACTATGCTTTTTTCCTCTCTTGATTATATACTCAACTACCATTTTTCGCAGGTCACATCAGCTGATCTCATCTCCTTTTCCACGCCCTTGGAGTTGGAGTGATCGAAGATGTTAGAATTCAGAGAGAGAAAGGCTTTGGGTTCGTAAGGTACAGCAACCATTCTGAAGCCGCACGAGCCATACAGATGGGAAACGCCCGCATACTTTTTGGGAAACCAATCAAGGTACACACACACAACATCATTCTCACACTACTTTGGGTAGTGAGTTGAACCAAGTGAAGAGTGTTTTATGTATATGTCTTTTTAGTGCTCATGGGGTAATAAGCCTACCCGCCGGGGACCGCCTCCACCACTCTGCCTCCGCCGGCCGCCGGCCATATCCAGGCTTCTCGGCGGTGGATATAGCCGCATATCAGAGGCAGCTAGCCATGGCCAAGATGGGTGCGCTAATGAATCCTCAGGGCCAACGAGCAAATGCAGCCATGTACGACGGTGGATACTCAGCAGCTTCTACGCAGCCACCGTTGTACTATCAGTGATATTTTTTTTTCTTTCTTTTTTCTTTTGTTTCTTTTTGGCTTTCATGTTCCTTTTTTTCTTGAATGATTGCTATTTGGTGACTTCGCTTTCTAACACATGGGAAAGGGATGGTAAAGCTATATAGGCTAATATAATAATAGCTATGTCAAGATTCTTGTATACAATGCGTGTACGTAAGGAAGTATCACAGCATAATTATGCTTAATACCGTTCCCTGATTCATGCAATACGCATCAACTAATTTCTCTTAGAAGTCCTGCTTGATCTTTGACAAATTATTAAATTTTTTATTGAATTGCCTTTTTTCCAAAGCTATCATTGATTGTTCGATCGTGTGGTTCTCTGCCATCAACATTTACTATTAATTGGTAATGTCTTTCCATTCAAAAGCACGGCACTTGGTTTTTACTTCATATAAAAATGGAAGAAGATGAACAAATCCCTCGTTTGATATAAGTGGTTAGGGATTACATGGTATAAGTTATTTGTGTATATTTATACATGGATTTGTTCATGTTGTATTTTAACATGTTTGATATGTGTGTATTAATTATTTATGTAATGATGTAAATTGTGTTTGATAGATGTATTTGAATGTGTATGGTGGGTATAGATTAGTGATATACACCACATGACCACTTTAGATATGAAAATTCATTTACAAGGTTTATAACCAAAATCCTTGTAATAGACGTGTATAGCCAATGGGCCAATGGCATGTATGGCTATACATAGATAGCAAACAGGACATTACTTAATCATACCCACTCATACCCACCTATACCCCCATAAGGGTCGTAAGGATACTCTTTTGAGATAAATTATACACATCTACGAGATTTAAGGACATCACTTTCATACGTGTGCTACTTAAGTTAGAAAACTTATTTATTTTTATATATTCTTTTGAGTAATAATTATTCCCACAGTCTAAGTGGCCAAGATTTCAGTTGCGTAGACTTGTTTCTGTCCATTAACGTAAGGTGATGAAGAGCTCGAGACATCGGCGGTGGCGGCGGCGGAAGCTTCTTTGCTGTAATACTTCTCCTTGCGCTCATCGGTCACTATTTGACTGTACCTACACTCGGCACTGCAAAATGCTTCCTCACCCCTGCTTTTTGTTTTTTTCCAAGAAAAGCCCCCCATCAGTTTCGTGGAAGAACGAGAAATAAAGAAAAGGGTAACTATGAACAGTATATTTACATACGGAGACATACATACCTATACATGTATATGTCTTGGCCATGGAGTTTCTTCTGACACGTACTGCAAGAACTGAGAAAATCCCATGTCGGAAATTCCCCGGCAGTATCCACGTTATTCACCGGAGATATGTGGAAAACACTCGAACGCAACTAGTGGTCCTCTCGAGGGCTGCAAACTCATTCGAAAAGAAGACGTAAAGGGTTCCCTCTTGTTATCTCTGATCATATAGTGAACCTTTGCTACTCAACAAATCCATGGCGTTAATATTCTTGATTGGCCATGCAGTCATCCTATGGATTTGTAGATTATTTCGATCGCCAATCAGCAGCACGCGCCATACTGACTCTAAATGGGAGGCAACTGTTAGTATGACTTCTGCAAAATTTTCATCTTCGAAAGCTATTCTGCCCTGTTGCTCTAATATGCTTTTCGCAGGTTTGGCCAACCCATTAAAGTTATTTGGGCGTATGCTAGTGCTAAGAGGAAGGACACGACCAGTATGAACTCATCCTCTGTCTTATTTTAAGTTGCTGGTCTTTCTTTCCTTTTGCTCATGCCTTAATTTTAATTTCTTCAGACCATTTCAATGTTTTTGTTGGGGATCTCAGCCCAGAGGTCACTGATGCTACGCTATATGCGTGTTTTTCCGTCTACCCCAGCTGCTCGTAAGTCGGTTTTTTAGTTGTCTCTTCTGAGCAACGATCTTCTTGCGAATATATTCTGATTAACCTAACTGGAAAACATTCTTGATTTCGGGGCAGAGATGCAAAGGTCATGTGGGATCAGAAGACTGGTCGTTCAAGAGGTTTCGGGTTCGTTTCTTATCGCAATCAACAGGTTTGATTCGCCGATGTTCCTCATAGCGTTCTCTCTTCTCTTAACATTCGAGGGATTCGGAAAACTGAAACTGCTCCGTTTCGTTCAATCGCAGGATGCTCAGAGCGCCATAAACGACTTAAATGGTGAGACGTTATGCGCTGGCCAAGCACAAGTTTAGTCTGATGAACCACCAAAATATGCTCGCCTAGCGACATTAACGCTCTCTATGTTTCTTCTTACTCCGTTTTTCTTGAATATCAGGAAAGTGGCTTGGCAGTAGACAGATTCGCTGTAACTGGGCGACAAAAGGCGCTGGTAATCCCGACGAACAACAGATCTCTGATTCAGCAACAACCACCATTGTTGAACTTACAAATGGATCAGCAGGTACTTTGCTTGCTATTTCTAGGCACATATATGTAGAGAGACCCTTTATTGTGTTCATAGCTATTTTGGCAACTTGTTTGATAAACTTGTGCAGAAGATGCACAAGAAACGAGGAGCGAAGATGCCCAGAAAACAATCCAC
Source organism: Craterostigma plantagineum (assembly GCA_027422505.1). Classification (NCBI taxonomy): domain Eukaryota; kingdom Viridiplantae; phylum Streptophyta; class Magnoliopsida; order Lamiales; family Linderniaceae; genus Craterostigma; species Craterostigma plantagineum. The sequence continues at coordinate 31,680 of JAPQWV010002241.1, forward strand.
TGTACACCACAGTCTACGTTGGGAATCTTGCCCCTGAGGTAAGCAAGTAAGCTACTATGCTTTTTTCCTCTCTTGATTATATACTCAACTACCATTTTTCGCAGGTCACATCAGCTGATCTTCATCTCCTTTTCCACGCCCTTGGAGTTGGAGTGATCGAAGATGTTAGAATTCAGAGAGAGAAAGGCTTTGGGTTCGTAAGGTACAGCAACCATTCTGAAGCCGCACGAGCCATACAGATGGGAAACGCCCGCATACTTTTTGGGAAACCAATCAAGGTACACACACACAACATTCATTCTCACACTACTTTGGGTAGTGAGTTGAACCAAGTGAAGAGTGTTTTATGTATATGTCTTTTTAGTGCTCATGGGGTAATAAGCCTACCCCGCCGGGGACCGCCTCCACCACTCTGCCTCCGCCGGCCGCCGGCCATATCCCAGGCTTCTCGGCGGTGGATATAGCCGCATATCAGAGGCAGCTAGCCATGGCCAAGATGGGTGCGCTAATGAATCCTCAGGGCCAACGAGCAAATGCAGCCATGTACGACGGTGGATACTCAGCAGCTTCTACGCAGCCACCGTTGTACTATCAGTGATATTTTTTTTTTTCTTCTTTTTTCTTTTGTTTCTTTTTGGCTTTCATGTTCCTTTTTTTCTTGAATGATTGCTATTTGGTGACTTCGCTTTCTAACACATGGGAAAGGGATGGTAAAGCTATATAGGCTAATATAATAATAGCTATGTCAAGATTCTTGTATACAATGCGTGTACGTAAGGAAGTATCACAGCATAATTATTGCTTAATACCGTTCCCTTGATTCATGCAATACGCATCAACTAATTTCTCTTAGAAGTCCCTGCTTTGATCTTTGACAAATTATTAAATTTTTATTGAATTGCCTTTTTTCCAAAGCTATCATTGATTGTTCGATCGTGTGGTTCTCTGCCATCAACATTTACTATTAATTGGTAATGTCTTTCCATTCAAAAGCACGGCACTTGGTTTTTACTTCATATAAAAATGGAAGAAGATGAACAAATCCCTCGTTTGATATAAGTGGTTAGGGATTACATGGTATAAGTTATTTGTGTATATTTATACATGGATTTTGTTCATGTTGTATTTTAACATGTTTGATATGTGTGTATTAATTATTTATGTAATGATGTAAATTGTGTTTGATAGATGTATTTGAATGTGTATGGTGGGTATAGATTAGTGATATACACCACATGACCACTTTAGATATGAAAATTCATTTACAAGGTTTATAACCAAAATCCTTGTAATAGACGTGTATAGCCAATGGGCCAATGGCATGTATGGCTATACATAGATAGCAAACAGGACATTACTTAATCATACCCACTCATACCCACCTATACCCCCATAAGGGTCGTAAGGATACTCTTTTGAGATAAATTATACACATCTACGAGATTTAAGGACATCACTTTCATACGTGTGCTACTTAAGTTAGAAAACTTATTTATTTTTATATATTCTTTTGAGTAATAATTATTTCCCACAGTCTAAGTGGCCAAGATTTCAGTTGCGTAGACTTGTTTCTGTCCATTAACGTAAGGTGATGAAGAGCTCGAGACATCGGCGGTGGCGGCGGCGGAAGCTTCTTTGCTGTAATACTTCTCCTTGCGCTCATCGGTCACTATTTGACTGTACCTACACTCGGCACTGCAAAATGCTTCCTCACCCTGCTTTTTTGTTTTTTTCCAAGAAAAGCCCCCCATCAGTTTCGTGGAAGAACGAGAAATAAAGAAAAGGGTAACTATGAACAGTATATTTACATACGGAGACATACATACCTATACATGTATATGTCTTGGCCATGGAGTTTCTTCTGACACGTACTGCAAGAACTGAGAAAATCCCATGTCGGAAATTCCCCGGCAGTATCCACGTTATTCACCGGAGATATGTGGAAAACACTCGCCCTTGGACGAAAATCGCTTTGTCTTGTTCTACCATATTGCTCATCTCCATTACAATTATCATTATCACTGTTAAAATACACCATAGTGTAGGACTCCTTTGGATCACGGCAAGTTACCACTACAGTGCACTTCTCATGAAAGCTTCTATTATTTTTCATCTCTGTCGTCTCTTTCGAAATCTTCGATGAGTCGATGGAAATTTGCTTGCGTCGACTCAAATTCCGACTGAACAAGGCCCGATTCGCCGGAGATCCGCCGGAATTTTCCAGCGCCGCTACTATACCGAGCCCAACCTCACCGAAGTCAAAAGGTTTTAGACATTGATTCTTTGATGATGAGCCCGTGAAGATTTTGATCATAGGGTTTGAAGCTTTCATTAACATGTTTGAATCTCTCTCCTTCTCTCTCTCTCTCTCAGCAAAAAGGAAGAGGTTTATATGATTGAGAGAGAATATGGAGCAAGTCGTGAGAAGAAGCTCTTCTTATATGGAGCTTTTGTCTAAAATTTTATATGGATCTGTTATTACTTGCTTCAGTCCATGGTTTGTTTTGGCATGAAAGACTTTTGTAATAAAAATAATAAAAAACTATATTTCATTAATGATATGATGATGATATTTATTCTCAAACTACGATGACGAAAAAAGAACACAATAATTATGGGGAAGCTTACTTTATACTATTCTTATTATTAAGAAATAGATTCCAACGCTGTGCAATTTCAAAACATCAGTTGTCAGTGGGCAAAGCAACGCCCATGTCCGAAGTGGGACCCATGCATGAAAAAGGACCCACATTGCCGTTGATCTGACTCAGCCTAAGACTCCGAAATAGACTTTTGTTAACGCGACAAGTGTTTTTATAGATGGCCCCACATTGGGCCCATTTATTTATTGCTTTTTTGGAGTTTTAAAGCCCACTGTCGGTGGCCCATTGCTTCTCGGACTGTCTTGAGTGAGAAATCACGTGTTTGCCCTTGTGGGGTACATTCAAACCACAAACCTTTCTCCCCAATTTGTGTCAAAACAGTTATTACATACTGTAATATGTCATCTCTCCCACAAATATTCCCATCTTATATCCCATGTTTGATAATGGGTCTTTACGTATAAATACCCTCTGCAAAAAAACTTGTAATTTAGTACTCTGTCAGTATTTTTTATATGTAGTTACCTAACAAAATAAATTTTTTGCACATAGGTACTCGATCCCGCCGCATGTACGCCATATTAGCACATTTAGGTACCCAATAACAACGTATTGTGGTATTAATATGTTTAGAAAATGGTACGCCGTATTAGCACATTTAGGAACCATATGGAAATCGCATAAGGTACCGTATAAAGGCGTGACATGGTACGCTATGCACACATAGCAATGTAAGGTCTTTACACATAAACTGGTACAAACAGTAAGTCGGGTACCTATCTGTAAAAAATTCTAACATAGATATTGATTTGTAAGTTTTATTCAAGTAGGTATTATGTGTAGATTACACGTTTTATAATATATATAAGATAAAATGATATTTATGAATATCAAAAAATATAAGATATGGATATCAATATGTGTTTATTTGATTATAATATATAAATTTAATGAAACAATGAAGATTTTAAAATTTAATTGAATATGTAATTAGAAAATTGTAAGTTAAAAATAAAATTAAACGAATGAATTCTGAACTCTGAATTTGACGCTTATCAAGTATCCGTGCGGTGGTATAAAAATGTGACAGAAGAGTGGACATAGAATCCCACTCCCTCGAATTGGAGGAAAGTAGTTGTAGATCTTTAATATTTTAATTGCTTTTATATGCCTATTCGTTTGAATGTCCATCTGATAATCTTCATTGTGCTTACAATTTACAACGGCTATGCATTATAATATTTATCCTTTCTATTCTCACCCAAAAGATACACGTAACGTTCAGCAATACTTTTTATTTATTCTATTTTTACGGAAAAAAAACAAAAAACAAATGGTATCGTAAAGTTTCGAACGGTATTTTCGGGCCAATACGATATTCGATCAACGAGCTTGCTACTAATTTTGGACCAAATTACGATCCGAATAAAAATGGATATTGGAGCCTCATGGGCCTTCAATTGAATACATTAAATGGGCAATTCGAAATCAGACCTCATTAAGGGTTTGATTTTAAATTCAGGCCCTATTTGAGAAATTTTTAAGTTAAAGGATCCATTTTATCTGGTATAAAAAAAGTGGTATGAAAGATATATGAACTGGTATAGAACGAAGTGGTACTGCAGAAAATAAACTGGTATCAGATGATCATAAACTGGTACCGGCTTATGGTTTTGTGGTACAGAATTTCAACTACTGGTATGTAAGAGCAATGAAGTGGTACTGGCAGAAAATGGGTTCTTAAAACTAAATTTTTTGCCAAGAGGGCCTGAATCCTAAATGATAATTATAAGGGGGCCTGAATGAAAATACCCCTACATTAAATTAAGCACAACACAACGTGGGTCTTTGCAAGAGGTTTTTCGTAAAAAAATCCGATTTAGATGACTATTAGAGCATCTTCAATCGAACTGCAAAACCAAAAAAAATCTAAAATTTACTCCAATCGAGCACCAAAACAATATGTATGATTTCTCTCTCTCAAATAATCGCATATATACGACTGGTAACTGCTTTTTGCGTTGTAGTTTTTTGAATAGCATAACAATCCAATATTTATATTAAATTAGATAAAAATCATTCATAGTTTGCCAGCAATTAAGACGAAAAAGAAAAATACTTTAGGATTCACTGTAATGATCAAAACTGAACTCCGAGCCAAAGAAAAATATTGTAGCTGTCAATGTCGTTTTATTAATTATTTTTAATCATATCTAAAATAATGGTTGTCTAATTTGTAATATTATAAACTATGTAGTATTTTGTAGAAATTGGTGTGGAGGGAAATATTGCAGAAATAATCCTTTGGGTATGAGAATGAGTTTTTCGGTTGGAGAAGAATTGCTGCATTTTGAGTTTGATAATGGAATGAGTTTCTCGGTTGGAGATGGTCTTATTTCGTGCGTTTATAGAGGCTAAGAGCCTTTCCAACCCATGACAAGGCAATCAATTATACAGAATAACACAGTTGCTAAAGTGCTTTTACTCCAACCCATAAACTCTATTTTCTACACTAATTTTTACTCCAATTCATTAACTCTATTTTTTACACAAAAATCGAATTCAAATTTATTACTATCATAATTGACTTTAAACGTTACATTATAATGATTAAAATGTCAATATATTATAAATATTAATATTTAAAAACTAAATAAATTATAAAATCGGCATATTATTTAATTATAATAAAATAAAAAGAAAAATATCAATAAATTAACGAAAATTTATATTATTATTACTTTTATTATTATGAACATATCAAATATTTAAATATTATTAAAATGTTTTTTATTAGTTAAAATATAAATAAATAGAAACTGCAACTCTATTTCCGTAATTATGCGTACTCTAGAGCTAGAGTGTATCTGTTCATCAAGTGTTAAATATATAGTCCCATTGGAGTAAAAAACGTACTCTATATATGTGTTTTACACAAAAATAAAGTACCTGTTGGAAATGCTCTTATTTGCGTTAACTATAGAGTCCCATTGGAGTAAAAAAAACGTACTCTATTTTTTTTTACACAAAATTAAAATACCCATTGCAGATGTTGTGGACTCTATATTTAACGCAAATATTGTGTTGATTAGCAGAGAACTCTAGTTCTGGAGTACACACAATTTTTCATACAAAAATAAAGTTAGTTTCTATTTATTTTTATTTAATAAAATAAATTTTATTATATTTAAACTATTTGATATATTCTGATAATAAAAGTAAAATTAATATTAATTTTCTTTTATTTATTGATATTTGCATTTCAATTTACTAAAACTTATACTTAAATAGTATGCTTATTTTATAATTTATTTATTTTTATGTATTTATAATTATAATATATGACTTTTAATTTATATAATAAAGTTTAATAAGTCAATTATGATATTAATATTTAGTAATCTGACTTTTAGTGAAAAATAGAGTTAATGGGTTGGAGTGAAAACTAGTGTAGAAAATATAATTTATAGATTGAAGTAAAAGCACTGTGTATTATTGTATAATATTATCTATATTTTTATGCCATGGGTTCAGATGCTATCTTCTAATATTTTGACCACTACACTTCAAATTTTCATTATTAGTGAAACAATAAAAAATATAAATGCTAGTATAATTATTGAAGCCACCCAACTATTTCTTGTTCGAGAGGTAGCTTGCGATGATTTCATTGCATGCATTAATGTTCACTCACTTAAATAAGAATCATCGTCCTTTCAAAAACCCAAAGTTACATACATGTGAATCTCCGAGACATGGACCCACCACTGCCCACACTCGACTTAGGACCACATATCATTAATTACAATTATTATAAAGTCGGTATCTTCAATTCATGTTCGATGCCAATGAGGCTTGGCTCTAGTGGCCAAGCTGAGGCATCCAAAGTTCATGTGATTAGGAGGTCAGGGGTTCGAACCCCACCTCCCACATGACTTTGGAAAATCCCCATGGGCTTAGGCCCATGACTATCGTTGTTGGGTGGGTTTGGGATGTATTCATCTGACCCCGGGGATTAGTCCGCCTCTGGAGTGTGTGGCGATTAGCCCATAGCCGGGCAGTGTGGGGATACCTCGGGACCGAAAAAAAAAAAAAAAAAAAAAAAAAAAAAAAATTCATGTTCGATCATCTCGATGTAGCTTAACCCCTACCTGGCTAGATAAATATTATAACCTAATGTCCAATTAATAATCCATAAAGTAGAATCTATTCCTTTGATGACATCAACTGAGATCCCATTGTTTTTTTTTTCGAATTAGTCGACAAAAAAACGGCTAAATGTCTTCTAATAAATTTAGTCATAAAACTCAGAGTATACATAGTGTCATTATCTTTTGAAGTCATATATAACATATTATACATGGACCAAAGAATGCCAGGGTTCGTAATTAAAGATGATGTCTTGATCTTGAAGTTTGGTAAATCACATCACCTTCATGAACAAACTCGAGCATTTTGCAACGTAGTTACGATGATACACTCACACACATTACATCAGTCTAATAATGTACTAATTGCAGCACACACATTTGTATATATAATATATATTTATATATATAAAGGCAAAATAATAAAGAACTAATTTAATTAATGATTCGTCCCACGAGATTGATCCAGCAAGTTAATTAAATACAGTGCGTTGCTCGTAACCCTAGCGACGTCCACGACCTTCTTCGTCACATCCTCCCTCACCTTCTTGCCGCCGCCGCCGCCGGCCACCTCCTTGAACCCATCGAGGCACGTGTCCCCGTTCGTCAGGGCGGCGCTGACCCACGTCTCGGCGTTGCTCATCTGCCATCTGAACTCTGCGCCGTCGTCGTTGTTCTTGCCGCTCAGATTCCTCAGCGCCTTGAGCGTACGGCTGAGCTCGTCGACGGAGTCTCCCATCTGCTCCACGCAGTCGGCGAGCGGCCTGTTTTCCCGGCGGCGCTCGAGCTCGTCCTGGCCAGGAACGCCGAGGCGGACTTAGTGTGTGCGAGGCTGACTCGCACCGCCGCCTGGGCTAGATCACTCGGCGAGGCGGCCGGGCCGGCGTAGTTGGCCAGGGTTCGGATGCAGACGTCGGGGTAGCTCGCGTGGGCGCAGGACTTTTGAACTATATCGTGGTGGGCGTGCTGTTTCTTGTCAGTGTTTCTGGCTCCGGCGCCGGCGGTGGCGCCGGTGGTGGTGGAGAGGAAGCTGAGCAGTGAGAGAATATGTAAGAAGAACAGCAATGTGCTTTTCATCGTTTCTAATTTGTAACAGTGTTTCTTCTCTCTGTGTGTCGTGAGGTTTCAGGACAATAATGGGAGTGGTGTGGTGTATTAAAAGAAAGTGATGAATTATTACTATTATTATTATATATAGTAAAAAATAATATAAAGGGTGTGGGCAGCTGAGGTGTTTTCTTGGGTTGGTCGATCGTCTTATTTTCCTAATCTGTTTTAATATATGTATTTAAAAATCAAATGTGTCTGTATAATCTGACTCATAGTCGCGTCGGCGAGGGATTAATTAGGATGTCTGTTTGGGTTATTTAATATTCATTTTTCAGACAAAATGATATATGATATTCGTTTTTGATAAAATAATGTATGTTCGCATATCATATATTCACAATTAATAGTGTGAAAAATGGAGAGAGATAATTAGAAAAAATAAATGCACCGCGGATGTTAGGAATGAATTCATTTTGGGAGGAGCAGCAAAAGGCAGATGAGCACATTAAATCCTTGTTGTCCCATGTAAATTAATTTACGCTCGTTTTTTCTATTTTATCATTTTGTCCCTTCTCCTTCGAATTAACTCAATTTATTTTCAATTCCGGGGTACTGTCAACTTACGGAGGGTTTGTATTGGTCGATTTTCGTCTCACAAATTATACAACTTAGTTAGTCCCATATGAAGAAATAATAACATATATTATATAAATGTGACGATTCTATTTATATTTAGAACGGGTTCAAAGTTCAAACCATTAATAATAATAATAATAATAATGCTATATATTTATGCAAGGCATGTGCGTCTTTCAGAGTTGCAGATGTTATGTTGCTGAGGCTTCTCTCTTCCCCACCATTTCAACTTGCCACAGGTTGGGAATCTTTCTTTTTCAAATTATATGAACTTCACTAAGATTATGATTTACATTTATCAATGAAACAAGAAAGGGATTATGAAGATATCAATTCCATCTTATTGGACACTTATATAGTAATATTGGGCCAGTATAGTTTAGGCACATATAAAACATGAAACCCATTAAGAAATCTAGACAGTCCTTTACAAGTAGACTAATGGAAACACAATTTGTTTCCAAAAAACAAAAAAAAGAATAGGATAGACAAGAGTGGAAGAGCAAAAAATATTTGGAGAGAAGTTAAGTTGATAAATAATCATTTGGAAATTTTACGGGCATTCAAAATAATTGACTTTTTAAACTTGCAGTAGTTTCCATATTAAATAAAGCGTGTGTGATGTGATAAGGTCCTTTCCTTGGCAAGCAACAAAAGGGCAGGTTGAATTAGGTTAAAATAAATATGAGATTTTTTACATTATATTACATCGACAAATTTGAAATGGACTGAAATCTCTCAAATATGATAGATATTAGGTAGTTTATATATAATTAATAACAACTTGTATCGTGTTATACATATTATTTGGTCGAACTAACCCGTCAAAACGGACTATTGCTTACCTGACCGTGTTCTTAATTGGACTAAACTAACTGGAAAGTTGCGAACTTATATTTCAAAGAAAAAAAAATTAAATATTATTTTGGGGTCAAAGCCTACGTAATGTATGTCTCGAGATAAAACAACGGCTATGTCCAAAACAACGTACTGTGCTTCGGTCGAAAATGTCTCTATCTCCATATGTAGGTTGCAGTTAATGTCCGTATGGCATCGCATATTAGGTAAAATTTCAATCCAATGAATATATTGTATATTATTTTATTCTTTGTTTTGAAGATTATTTTCTTATTTCCACACAACCGAGTTTTGTATTGGTTTTATTTCAACCAGGCGTGTCATGACCTTTGGATCAACAATTGACCGTTATTTGTAATCGCTTAAAAAATTCTGTGGTGTGGTCAACCTTTAAGAAATTCGAAAAGAAATATCATATATAATAGTTAGATATAATCAATGGTATACGTGGGTGTGTGTGTGTGGTGTTTGTGTGGTGCTCATATTTGCCATTTGCATATTTTATGGAATCTGTTGATTGTGTGTGGTGTTTGTGTGGTGCTCATATTTGTCATTTGCATATTTTATGTATATTTCATCTGTTTGATTGTGAACAAGACTTTGAAACCTTAATTGAATAATCAATTGCTATGACTTTTGGAGTAAACATCTCTAAATTCGAAGGATTCTTTGACGAAAATATTTTGGGAGTCAACACATTTAGACTGGTGCATAAAAATCAAAGTCAAATTTTAAAAACAAGAATAAACAATTAAGAAAACCCTTCCTTCAATCGAACCTCGCAACTTCTTATTAGCTAGTAAGAAACAATTGGATCGGAGTAAAGAAGAAATAAACGAGTTTCCGTGAATGCTCGAAATAATGATATATTTGCCATATTAATATAACTCTCTAATCTAAACAAATATTACACATACGTTAAGGTGAAATGGTTTAGGAAATTACATTGCCCATTGCTTCTTGGAAGATCGTCAACCAAAAGAATAGTTTGAACAGAAATCGTACGACTCAAAAAATATTAAGATCTTAATAATTACAGCTTAATTCCAGCGTATTTCCCTTCCACGCACAAACCACATACGGAAAGTAAGCTCTGATATATGAAAATAAAATTTGTTATACAGAGCGAGCATTAATTAAATAAAAATCAAATAGGTAGTCCGACTACATCAGTCATTACCATAGTGCGTGTGTGTGTGTGTGTATATAATGTATTTTGTGATGACAAAGAAGTTAACCATCTGTCAGAGTATTATAAAGAAATACATTGGTTTGAAACAATGAAAATCAAAGAAAATTACGACGAAACAAAATGAACTATAAATTTATCTGCGGTCACATACAAATCATATGGTAATACAGTTTTTAGAAGTCCATTAAGTAACTATTTTAGGCAGTTGCGATAATTTTTCTTTGTTAGTCATTTATGTAGTACGATTAGGGTTTCTGTCTCCAAGCGAAAAGGCGAGTGCCCAATGAAGTCAATAGAAGTACTTATCGTTACACATTAACTGCATTGATTGAAATTAAAAAATCTATTCTTATCCTAGGTTGTCCTCTTTTGACTTTTGGTTATGTAAACATACCATAACACACATCAGTGTTTGATATTACACAAGTATGAATAGAATAAATGTTCATACGGGGAACGCACTATTCTCTAACGTTAGAATATGAAAAGTAATTAAATACGTAACAAAGTTAAAGAAAGAGAAAGAAAACCCTAAAAATGAAAACGCAACTATTATTTCCCCTCAAATGGAAAGTCAAATAGCGCGTTCCCGACAAAGATGTCTCTCACGACAAATAATTTTCCCTATAAATGCACTCAAACCTCAACGCACAAATCTCACCAAACTCAAGCACAAGAACCAAGAAAAACAATATTATTCATCATCATTACCATCATCAACACTCATATTATTGTCATATTTTAATTCATACAACTAATCAACTCGTCATATATCATACTACTGAAAAATGGCCATGCAATCCAAGGTATGCATAATCGGCGGTGGCATTAGCGGCATAGCAGCAGCTAAGCAGCTGAGAGAGCATTCTCCGATGGTGTTTGAGGCCACAGACTCCATTGGAGGAGTTTGGAGGCATTGTTCTTACAAGTCCACCAAATTACAAACCCCACGTTGTGATTATGAGTTCTCTGATTTCCCATGGAGTAATAGGGACAACTCAAGCTTCCCTACTTACCAAGAAATATTGGATTATCTTTACTCTTACGCCGCGCACTTCGATGTCTTGAAGTTCGTCAAGTTCAATTCCAAGGTGGTGGAGATTAGATTCGTGGGGGAGACGTCGACTGAAAGTTCATCGGGGAGTATGGGAGTTTGCTGACTGGACAACCTATGTGGGAAGTTGGTGTTAGAAGCAGCAATCAATCTGACGACAATATTCAGGTTTATTTCTCATCAATTTTCTTGCATGCATGTCGCCTATCTATTCAAAAAAATACTAATGATCAGAAAAAACCCCAAAAAACTGCATGATTATGTGGATTCTTTTTTTTTTTCGATCGCTGTAATAAAATAACGTGCCTGGTTTTTTTTTCTTACGTTATGAAGTGGTATGCGTTCGAGTTTCTTGTGCTCTGCACGGGGAAATATGGAGATATCCCTGCAATTCCAAAGTTCCAAGAGGACAAAGGCCTGAGGTTTTTCGAGGAAAAGTTCTGCACACTCTTGATTACTGCAAGCTCAACGAACAAGAATCGAATGAGCTGCTTAGGGGAAAGAAGGTCGTTATATTTGGTTACAAGAAATCGGCCATTGATCTAGCAGTCGAATGTGCAGAAGCCAATCAAGGTATACTACTACTACTACTACAAATTCATAAAAATCAATTATTTATTTTTTGTATCAAGACAAAAGGTTGAAGCATATGCGAACATAAACTTTGACTCTGCTTATATTATTACAAGTCAAGTGATGATGAGAACATAAAAATTTAAAACACACAAGTCCGCATCTTATGTGTTACTAGAGTTTCAACTACGTTTTCCAGGAGAATTCCTCGTTGACTTGCCACATTAGGTTAGTTTAACGTTGATTACTCCATGTAATTAAGACCAACAAATCCTTGACCACTTCACCATGCATGCACTTGCACATATGTTTCTTTTTTTGTATATTTTCTCAGTAATAGCATAAGAATTTTCTTGATCTGTAATATAATAACATCAGGGCCTGAAGGTCAAGCCTGTACAATGGTGGTCCGAACCTTACATTGGACTGTTCCACACTACTCAGTTTGGGGACTTCCTTTCTACATCTTCTACTCAACTCGCGCATCGCAGTTCTTACACGAAAGACCTAATCAAGGAATCTTTCGAGACCTTCTCTGTCGCTCGCTCGCTCCTATAGTAAGTATTTTTTCGTCCCACTTTGCATATATATATTCGCAAATAATACGTATATGAAATATCTGCTTCTCATGGTTATGTATCATACTACATATAATACTGCAGAGAAGGGCTGGATCAAGAATCATAGAGTCATACTTAACCTCGAAACTACCCCTCGAAAAGTACGGTCTGAAACCAGACCACCCCTTCGAGGAAGACTACGCATCGTGCCAAATGGCAATCTTGCCCGAGAATTTTCTCCCTCGCCGACCAAGGGCTTATCTACTTCAAAAGGGCTTCTTCTTCCATGAAATGGTGGTTCTTCGAGAACGGTGTGAGTTCGAAGATGGGACCAAGCTAGTCACCGACGTAGTTGTCTTAGCCACTGGCTTCGACGGTAAGAAGAAGCTGAAAACCCTAATCCCCGACCCCTTCCGAAGCCTATTGGAATTCCCTTTGGCATGATGCCCTTGTACAGGTAATCTGATTCTAAACACAGTTCGTTTAAGGAAATTACGCTCATATTAAGAATTAAACTGAATAAAATAACAAAATCTTTATATTCCCTGTTGAGATTATTAAAATATCCCACATCTAACTAATCAAGCTTCCATAGCCAATTAATCTAATATGCTGAAGATCGGACAACTTTGCTTTTTTCACCAATTAGTTTGGGCTGAAGCCCTCAACTTCTAATATTCCCATCATCAAAATTAGGGTTTCCTTTTCCTTTCTAAAGGATCGAATCGGCTATTTTCGCCTAATTTCCTGTTGAGATTATAAACACATCCACATCGAAGAAAATTAAAATCAGGCATTCACACACAATCAATTAATATATAGAAGATCAGCCAACTTCACTCATATCAGCAATTGGTTTTAGTCCGAATACCTCTATTTCCTATATCCCATCATCAGAATTAGGGTTTTCTTCTTTCCTTTTTTAAAGAACTGAAAAGCGGCTCTTTCTCCGCAGGGGTACGATTAATCCACTGGTTCCAAACATGGCCTTCGTGGGGTACGTCGAGAGCGTGTCGAATCTCCACACTGCAGAGATGAGGTGCAAGTGGCTTTCGAGGCTTGCGAAAGAGCAGTTCAAGCTGCCGAGCATTGAGGAGATGCTTCAGCAGACGATTAAAGAGATGGAGGTGATGAAAAGGGCGACGAGGTTTTACAAGAGGAGCTGTATTCGACGTTTAGTATCAATCATACAGACGAAATTTGCGAGGAGATGGGTTGGAATTCGTATAGGAAGGGTAGTTGGATTGCCGAGGCTTTCAGCCCTTACAACAGCCAAGACTACGAAGATAGTATTAACGATGAAGAATGATGATATGTAAGAAGAAGAAGCAGTGCAATGCAGTTGATTACCTTAGCTGTGGTCTTGCTATATATACAAACTAAATATATCCGCAAGTGGTCGTTCCTTCTTGTGATTATGGAGTAAGTATGAATGATGGTAGTAGAAGAAAAATCATGGTATAGAAAGAAGATGATATGGTGATATATACCGAAGGCTGTCTTAACCCTAATAAATTCTGTAAAGATGACGACATCTCTATAACCCTATACTCATATAATTCTCCTCTTTCTTCTCAGAAAGTGAAAAAAGACAAATATAGACAAGAGAAAATTAGAGATTAAATATGCTGTGTGCCTTGGAGTTGTTTAAGTGACAGTGCACCGCACTTCAACTCGTTAGTTCACTCGCACATCATTTCAGCAACTTGGCGTAACATTGGATTAGGTTCTCATACCAAGACAACAAATTCTTGTTACTACATATATGTTGGATTTCCAACAGATCTCATCCATTATTTGATCAAAGATTCATGATTTTCAAGCATAAGCATAGTGACGTTTATCGGACAAGGCCATCACTATATATAAATATAGATTATATCATTATTATTTCAGTAATTACAACGTGACGCATACACAACTAACATTGGTGCTCGCTGGAGATTTTAGTACATAATATTGAAATTTTTGTGCGAACCGTAGGAGACAGATATAGTGGAGTTATTGAAAGTGGACCTGCTTAAAGGCCGTTTGGCACATGGGCTTGTCTCGCCTTGATAATTAATGAATATATGGCTTTGCGTTTGTAGTAAAAGGATTTACGTTTTCTCATTTATTTCTTGTAATAATTGTAATTAGGAGGGGGCACTTTTATTATTCTATATTTGAAAGAAAAAAGAGGTGAATATTTTTAGCTTGTAGGGAATATATCGATAATCTACTTTGATTGTTAAATAATATTTATTAGGGGAAATTATAAAATTAGGTCACTAAGTATACATGGTTTCGTTTTTGGGTCACTATGTTTGGTAATTCCAAAAGTAGGTCACTAACTTTTCATGTGAAAACAATCCTGGGCATGTTTTCAATTTTAGGTAACTAAGAAATATATTTTTTCGATTTTGGGTCACTAAGTTTACATTTTTTTTCAATTTTGGATCACTCATTTGGTACTAACGTTATAAAGATAGTGATCCAAAATTAAAAAAATGTAAACTTAGTGACCCAAAATCGAAAAAAGATATTCTTAGTGACCTAAAATTGAAAACATGACCCAAACTTGTTTTCACATGAAGAGTTAGTGACCCACTTTTGCAATTATCAAACATAGTGACCCAAACAGAGACTTGTATACTTAATGACCTAATTTTATAATTTGACTTTTTATTATAATAACAAAATCGGTGTATGAATTAGCTTGTATTATGG
This sequence comes from Craterostigma plantagineum, assembly GCA_027422505.1. Lineage (NCBI taxonomy): Eukaryota > Viridiplantae > Streptophyta > Magnoliopsida > Lamiales > Linderniaceae > Craterostigma > Craterostigma plantagineum. The sequence goes on from JAPQWV010002241.1 coordinate 47,063, forward strand.
CCCCATAAAAAAGCCGGAAAATGCGGTCGTCTTATGCTACTCGTTTGTTCCTCGACTTTTCTTGTGTAGTCATTATTAATTAAGCTATTTACCAAAAAAAAAAAATAATTACTATTACTATAACTACTACTGTTGTATTTAGAATTAGGCAGAGATCATCAGCAATGGCTACATTGGACTGATTATATCGAATTACAGGAGCTACGTTGCATATATCACGATCATCAATCGTCATTTGTTTTGCTATCAACCCTATTCATAAGAAAAGTAACGATTTACCGAGTATTATTGATTTTTTTATTATACTCACGCTATATAAATATGCGTTATTACATCGAACTTATGAGTAGAGCATATATAAATTGAAATACAACTTGATGGGAATAATATTATGCGTTACCAGAAAGCCTGCGCCTTAATAACTAAACGACGGTTGTAAATACATAATTAATTGACATTCCAACGGTCCAATGATTAGCATAAAGTTAAATTACCAACAAATACGACAAAAGATTTTTATTTAATCCAATTACCAACTTCGGTTTGGACAAATACAGTAACAGTATTATATAGCATGGACGTACGAACACACAGACATATACATGCGTGTGTCTGTGTGTGCGTGCATATATATATATATATCACTATATTATATATGTATATTGTAAGATTAAAAGTGGAATTCTAAGAGAGTGATGCTTGTTGTTCATTATTGTGACACTGTATTCCACATAATTGATCCTTTACCCCCAAGTTTGGTGCTTGTATATATAATTTATATATATACTAACTCCACTAAATGATTATTAGCAATCCTAAGATTAATCTCTCTCTCTCTCTCTCTCTCTCTCTCTCTATATATATATATAATATATATATTATATATCTCATGATACAAGACTATTTTTAAAGTTTAGACATGTCTCCATTTATTTGTACATTTCAATGTAGATGAATTAACAAACCATACAATTTTTTTAAACTAAAATTAAGTTGATCAGCAATTAAACGACGCAATACAATCACTACTCCTTCCTCCCAAGTATACATCTTTGTGTCCTAAACACACCTTTAAATCGTCATTACACGACAATCAAGCAAAAAAAAAAGTATTAAAATTAAATTAAAGCACACGACAACATTCTTGTTGACAAAAACGGTGAAATAAATGCCAACAGTTCTCGCTCTCACTACCAACCACATAAATATGTTTTAGAGCTGTTAAAACGACACCGTAATGATTTGACAGTCTTGTAAGTGAGAAAAAAAGTCAACAAACCCACATCCACGTCAGCAAGCGTAGAACTCGACGAGCTCGTCCAAAGAATCGGGTTTGGGATCGGCGTTTCCAGCATCCACAGAAGGTGTTCGAAGAGCACCACCTCACACCCAACGGCGACGGACGCCGCCTCGCCGCCGCCGCCTTCGGTGGTGAACCTCCTCCGCTCGACGAGCTCGCGAAACAGCGGATTGTCCATCACGTCGGAGGAGACGAGGTACCTCCGGCGCGATTTTCCGACGTAGACTGCGTGGAGGTTCTCGCCACCGGAGAATTCATCCTCGTCGGATGACGTGGCGGCGTTCGCGATGGAGCTTCGATTGTTGAGTTTGAAGGACTGCATTTTCTTGAGGACTGATTTGAGCTTGTTGAGCCCCTTCGACATTTTTTTCAATTGTATTTTCTTGGCATCTATTTTCTGGGAAACAGATTGGAAGCTTCGGGGGCTTATATATGCAAGTAGAGAGGATTAGGGGTGAAATTGGAATTTATGTGAAGTTGTGGGGCTGTAATGCTACCTGTTCCATTAATGGGCCCTTGTGTGGTTAGACGACCTTGGACGTTTGGAATTTGGGCCCGACGTGTTTTCTTGGTTAGGTGTGGTCGGAAATGGCTTTATTTATATATATATAGTGCTAAAACCTAAATCTACGTAGTACGCCTTCCTATTCTACCATTACTGGATTCTATTTTTTATTATCTTTTTCCAACTACAATTTCTATTTCGATATAGTAAAAACAGAAATAAAATTCACGACGTCCTTTAACAGAAAACAATTACAAAGGCCTTTTTTAGTGAGTTTTTCGACAAATACTACGATTAAGTTCAAACACAAGGAAGTTGATCAAGTGATATTGAATCCTTAACTTCCACTCGAGATATAAGGTGCTCAAAGGCTTTGACCTTGCTACTATTTGTATTTATTTTATATTTTTAAATGATTGAATTATTTTTTATTACCTTTAAGTAGCTGTAAGACATATAACATAAGATGGTGAGAGATGCTTGGGGTATTGATGAAAGTGATAGGCATGTGCAATGGCGGATGAGGGTTTCGCTATATTCTTGAGTTGCATTCATGTCACTTTTTTCTTTATTATTATTATTGTTATAAAAATTTATTATAAGTATTAAGGATGAAAATAAAAATGAAGCAGGTGAATATGAACCACAGTATTTTAGGTGCCTTATTAAGCTGTCCTGTTTATATTGCATAGCCATAAATATGCCAACTCTATTTTCTGGTGTAATGATTTAACCATATTTAGGTAGAGTACACCCACCCATATTAAGATATATGTATAAATTCATACAAGTTGGCATTGAAATTTAGTGAAGGACGTGTTAAGGTATTTTGATTGTGCTGCAGTTTTTTTTTTGTCTAGACATGTATGTGGTCCTGTGGAACATGTAATATCTAAAACATTAGACAAAATTATTACAGGATGATATCAATGTGTGTATTGTATTCTATGAAATCTTTTATGTAGAGGAAGTAAGCCCAATCATACAGTTCCATGTGGCGGCTATCAGATAGGCGACAACCCATTATTATTTTTATCATGACTATTAAAAGCAAGAGGCGATCCGTTAATAGTTATTGGGTTAATTATACAGAAACGTGCTAAATTTAATAAAATATAGATCCCGACACTTTTCAACTATTAGAATGTTTGACATAACTTTTCGATTTTTCCGATTTCTGACAACATTCATTCGATTCGATTACGCCAGACATGTCGGTTGATCTGACAATGTAGAAGCATTATTTGAGACTCCAATTTAGTTAATAGCTCATATTTTATTGAAACTGAAGAAAGTGTTATCATCATCATTATTTGTTCGTAAATATAATTGTAAAGATTATTCCTTTACGTTATGCTGTGCTATGAGAGCTAGGTGAGCTACTATGAAATTAATAATTACAACCTAATACTACTATTAAATTTATGTATGTGGCACATCGCTTGGTAATCCATGCTGATACTGATGATTGGCGTGACTTTACTTCCTACCTTAGCGATCATTGATTGCATTTTTTGGTGGCTTTGGTCCTCCAGGGACTTTGTAGGTTGTCTGGGTTGTTCTATGTCCGTTGTGCTTTCTGCCAGATTTTACATTACCGCTTGGTGCGTTATGAGCGATATCTTGTACAACTGTCTGTAACCCCCTTTTATTTTTTAGTGAACTTCATAAAAAATAAAAAAATTACAACCTAATAAACGTCAACAGCAAGACTGGAGAGAACATGTGCTCCCAAATTTTCCGAGTATCTTAATTAAATCATTTGCTACCATTATTAGAGTTAGCTAGCGATTTCTCCAATGTAATATTTTTTTGATTAAATGTATTAAAGACAATGTAGTAGGGATCAAAGCCACTATAATCGGTGCCAAAATTATAAATTGGTGTATTAGGCCTGGGACTGGGCCTGTTATTCAGTAAACATCGCTATATGGGGCCTGGGCTCATACACGCACAATAATGAATAATAGAAAGTAACAACAAGAAAGAAAAATCACAGCAGAACCTCAAGTCCTCAACAACAAGCAATTGCAGGTAGGTAGTGAAGATCTTGTTCAATTAATCAAATCAATTCCCTTTCTGATCATCATCATCATCATCGCCGAGCTTCGAAAGCCCAGCCTTAACCCACGAATCTTCCCAATTAACCCCATCGTAATCCCTAATCTCAACGTGCTCCAGCGTTCCTTGGTCGACGCAGCCGACGTTGATGGAAACGCCGCCGGGGTTCGACCTCGGCGCGTAGAAGGAAGTCACGCCGCAGACTTTGCAGAAGGTGTGCTTCGCCGTGTGTGTCCCAAATGTGTAGGTCGATATGAACTGCTTCGATTCTTCTTCGAGCTCGAAATCTTTCGTCGAAGGGAGGATCCACTGTGTGTGTCCCCTCATAGAGCAGATCGAGCAGTTGCACCTCCACGCGACCACGCTGCGCGGGCCCTTCACGCGCCATCGGACTCTCTTGCAGTGGCATCCGCCGCCGTGCGTCACGGTGGTAGCGATTTCCGCCGCCCGATTCATGCTTTTCAGTTGTTGATTAGTGTAATGAATGGTAGGCGTAATTTAAACTCTATGGATGAGCTTAGACTTGTCTTCGCTGCGTACGAAGACAAGTCAAGTCGATAATAACCGACAAAACAAGGTAACAATCACAATATATTAGAACATCTCCGATCGAGGAACACAAACGGATCCTCCAACTCAAAATACAGTAATTCTTCTTCAACCATTCTAACTCATTCTGCAAGATAATTTTGTAATATTCACTTTCACAATAATTGTTATAAATTTCAATACGACTCACATATTTTATGACTTTACAAATTAAACTACAAATATTATTTTAAATTTAATCATGAAAAATTAATAGAATTAATAATATAATATCATTATACATGTAGAAGTATCAATTAATGTGAGAGGGAGAAGCACATGACTGACAAACTTTACAAAAAGCTCACAACAGTGACAGTCATTTCATCATTTGTAAACATCTGCTTCTGTCTATTTTCTTCAGACAATTTCCAACCGATAAACGCAATCTCAAACTCAAATATATTCTCAAACTCAAAATGCAGTAATTCTCCTCCAACCGATCAATCATTCTCAAACTCAATAGACTATTATGTAATATTCACTTCCACATTAATTTTTACAACTTTGAAACTAACCACATATTTTACAACTTTACCAATAGACTACGAATATTATTTTATATTTAATCGAAAAAAAGTTAATAAGGTTAATAAATATATTTATACATATAAAACGCATCTATTAATATTTATTAAAAACACCACAGAAATATACGAGAGAAACATAAAGTAGTCTAGAAATATGATTTGATGTAGTTTTCTCATGCAAGACACTTTAGCACGCAAAACATAAAATTCGGACACATCAAATCAACCTTCTTCGTACACAACTCACAATCCACAACATTTATCTGTCTTATCAGCTTTTTCTGACCAAGATGAAAAATTCGTAATTGGAATGTAAATTAAAAAATTCAATCGCATATTAACTGACCGAAACGCAAAGATGCGTTTTTTAGGAGAGAGAAATGATAAATCCCATTTTGGGTTTGGTTTTTGGTATCCATTGATGTAATTTTACCCCATTTTTGAAATTTGCAGCTCCATTGGAGTTGCTCTCGGACACGCATGTTGATTCGCATTTAGCAAAGTTGATTCGCGTACTAACTGCTCGAGACGGAAAGACGCGTCCAAAGTGAGGAGAGAAAAATGTATAAACGCATTTTCGGTTTAGTTTTGGTGTTCGGTTGGAATAAATTTGACTCAAATTTTAGGTTGTGGTGTTCGGTTGGAGATGATCTTAGGATTTAGGACACGACGTATATGGTTATTTGCAAATCGATTCATATATGATAAAACGTTCATTACAATCAAGTCCCCGATAATTTCTTCCTTAAACATTCACTCCACCAGGCCGGAAACATACTGAACCCCAGTCGCCGGCAGCCACGTATCTCCCTCAAGAAACTTACCAACGGTGAACTCCTCGGCGGCGTTCCTATCAACCAACGCATGAAACCCTGCCCATTTAACCCGACCCATTAACCCGGCGCCCGGCCCGCGGTTCATGTACTCGGCCAAATACGAATAGTTCATTCCTAAATTACTATTAGCATCGTCCCAGGCTAACCATCCTTGGGGACTCACCGAGCCATCGAGGTAGCTCTCATGACCACCACTCTAGCGTATTTCTTCCACGGCCGGCCTAAGTAAACGGCGAGCGAACCATCCTCGGCCGTTATGGTGCAGAGCTGCAAGGTAAAGCCCGTTGGTTGTGTAAAATTTGTTCTTCCTTGGGCTGTAATGGTATTCTTCTGGCCCGATTTACCCCTTCTTGCGACTATGGTGCAATTCTGAAAGACTGCCTTTGCATTCCCAAATATGAAATCGACTGATCCCATTATAGAGCATTCCCTATAGAATTGTCTGCAATGGTGGGCGTATAAGGTGTCTTGATATCCTTTGAATGAGCAGCGATAGAGCACGGATAGGTCTGAGCCTGAATGGAAAGCCACGGATTGATTTTTATGTGGGCCCGCCGTGTTTTCGAAGGTCATATCCCTCGCTATGAATCCCTTCCCATCTACAGCTGAAAGGATGAATACAAAAACATGTTAATGTAAGTACCCCTAAAATTATCAGATTTTATTATGGAATAAACATTTATTCTTACAGAAAGTTGCAGAAGCGTGCGTTGTCCACTTGTCTACGACGTTGTGACTGCCCGAAATGATCGTGGAGTTGATTCCATCGCCTATCATCATGATATTCGTCTTGTTCTTGGTTATATTGACGTACTCGTTGTAAATCCCTTTCTTGACGTAGATAACGTATCTTCTTACACTTCTCTCTGGGGCAGAATTGACAGCTTCCACGATGGTTTTATACTTCCCAGACCCGTCCTGAGAAACGACGACGTCAGCGTTCGATATGTTGATGTCTTTCAGGCTTTTCCACTCGTGGGATTTGAGCCAAATGGGAAGCTGATTGTTTTTTTCTTGGGGGTTTTGTTGTTCGTGGGATTTGTGTGTATTACCATGGAAAGCATGTTAGATATGGAGGTAGTGATTCCAATTTGGTTGGTGCTAGAAAACTAAGTAATCTTTTGCGAGGTTGATGATGTTGTTGTTATTGCTTGAGCTCATGTCCATGGCGAGGCTATCTTTGCAGGTTTCTTGGCTAGTGAGTGCTGCACTTAGCCATGTCATTACATCGTCGCTCATATTTCCAGTGCCATAGTTTTCAAGTCCTGAAAAATATATATGATCTCTTTCTTTGCATATATATACGTAGGTCTTGAGATATTATTGTTGCATGATCATTGGAAAATACGTAAATGCGTTTGTCTACGTACATTAGGAGGATTCATGGAAGCAGAAAGGGTCAAGTTGAGATAATCCTTGGAGCAGTTCATTAGCTCTATGCAGTCAGCTATGGCGTTGCTAACCCTAAATCTGAAGACTTGATTGAAATTCTTGAGAAATTGGACTTCAAGTGTTCGACCATGTCAATGGTAGATTTCAGAACACCGTAGAATTGAGACGTTGGGACATTCAAGAAATCCAAGTCAGCAAAGGTCGATGAGCCAAGATTGAAGGAACAGTTCACAAGCACGAGCAAGACAAGCATTATTTTCCTGTAATAAGGTTTCATTTTGGATATTTGAGGTGATCATCAAGTGGTTTTTGTGTTACTGTGTTGAAATTCAATGTAAGCACCATAGAATATATACGATTGATTTATAACATTAATTAAATATAATATATATGTGTTGTGATTTAAAAATTGAAGATATATATGATCGTGCACTGCATGAGTGCGTGACAGCTCAAACATATAAGTATTCTTCTTTCCAGGCAATAAATACGTTTTGATTCATAACGAATCTCTACTGATCTGTTTCCTTCTTCTCGAAGCACAAACCTTTTGTTCAATTAGTTTACCAAAGCCGTCAATTTATATAGCTTCTTTCGATAATTTCTTTTCGTGGAAAACTTGAAGGCTATTTGCGAACCGAAGTCATGAATTCTTTCTTTATTACATTAGACATTCGAACAAGGAACAGCGTCTGTATATGTAGAATTATACGTTATATCTTGCAATGTTCGCTGTGTCATATCTCCATCACTTCATTAAAAACTCTCGAATCTTTCTAATATTAGTATTTTCTGAAATTTATCATCTATGTACTAAGAGTATAGCTTGTTGCTATTGTCTCTTTCGTTGCTTCAACACTTCACCATTCACTATATATTGTTTTCTTCTCTATCGCAAAATACCACACAATGTACTCCATTTATATTCAATTGAGTTTGGTTTTAATAACATTATCGACTATGGAATGATCTCGAGACTACTATATTCCTCACATTTTTAACAAACTCTGAGCCGAATTTGAATTTTGGTTATGGGACGATCTCAATTTTCAGCGGAACTACGGTAGTCAATAAATCTAAATATTGTGGTCAAATTTTGACCAGTGTGAAGATATTTGGAGCAGAGACACTTAATAAGTTCAGCATTCTAAGGTTCAAGAAACTCAAATTCTATCCCATTTTAAAACCATACTTGCGAATTTGAACTTGATTGATTCTTCATATAAAAAGGAAGATTTGTGCTTAATGTAGACAGCCACTTTATTGAAACTAATTAGGTAATTATATTATTCTCTTGAGTCTTGCGTTTTGGAATTTCAAATTTTATGAAGATACTACAGGACATTATCGGGTTGTGTAATAGCTAATGTCCATTCCACAATTCAAAATTGTTTCTGTTGCCATTTATTTCGTGTGAACTTACTAGAAAATGACACTATTCCCTTTTTATTGCTAAGATTTTTAGAAAGTTACGTAGCATTTTGCGGGGTTGTATTGTAAGAACATGCATGCATGTTGATCTAATATATATATATATATGTGCCTAAGTCATCATTAAATGCAATATATATATATATATATTATATATATATATATATATTATGCCTAAGGCATCATTAAATGCATTGCTCGTTTAGTATTCCTTATATAGACTGTAAAGGGTTCAATAATTCCATGGAAAAAAAGTAAACAAGGATGATGTCGATAAAAGGGCTACATGCAATTGTAAACTTACGCTAAGAAGCTTTTCCCAAAGTATAAACTAACATTATTAAACCCTAATAATTAATTACGTGTGGAATAATGGAAAACAGGTACCCATGAAAAGCGCGTTTAGCAGATTGTTTCGTATCTTCAAATAATAATACCAAAAAAAGTTTAGCCTCTTTACTCCTTTGTTGACCACCAATTATTTCTGATTAGTCCATGCAAATATGAAAACTTGTTGGGCTAAGTTCTATGGGCTTGTTTAGAAGTTATTTTTCGAAATTAGAGCGAAACCTTGTTTCATTTTCTTTTACGAAGATCCATTAAGCACACAAATCTCACAATTAAATATTAGGGCTGTTGAAGATCCAATAAGATTACATTTCGGACAAAAGCGAAGTGAATATATATTGACACTATTTCTTTCCTTAGAATTGATTGTGGATATTTTTCACTGTCTGTTTCGATTTGGAATCAGTTTGTGGAGATGATCGATAGTTTAAAGAAGAAATCCCCAACCAAAACAATGTTTATTATACATAATGTAACACAATAAGCCACAGATCTAATATATATATATATATATATATATATATATAATCTAATCTCAAACACGAATCTGTGTGGAAAAAAAAAATACTCCCTCCGTCTCGGTATGTTTTGAACATTTGGGATTTGTTCGGTTTTAAGAAATATAATATTTTAATTGTATAGAGGAAGAAAAGTGCATGAGTGTGCCACGTCTTTAAAAATATTTAATGTTATTATATTAATTGTGTGTGATAGTTTTTTACTAAATATGGAATGTATAAACGATAGTGGGACGCCCGATTTGGTAAATGTACAAAAGTTACCGGGAACGGAGGTAAGTAAAAAGAAATAAATCATGAGCTCCTATTCTTCAGGGAGAAGATCGTCTCCGAACAAGTAAAGCATCTTCTCCACCGCCCAACTCGGACGCTCCGGCAACGAACCGGTCGACCCCGTTTTCCAATCCGACCCGAACGAGGGAAGCCCGGCAAGAGGACACGTCAGCTTATCGTCGTAACAGAGCCACCTCTCAAGGCAGTTGCTTGTGGAAAACGTGGCTGCAGTTTCTCAGCTCCCAAACTTGACCTTCTTTCCAATCGTATTCAGACACACGGCGCACGAATGGTCTTCGTCGTCCCTATGTTCGATGTTCTCTAACGCCGTAAGGTTAGGTTTTCTCTTACAATCTTCAGATTCGCCGATGAGGACGGCGGCGAGGGAGAAGAAGGTGCCGACGATGAAGAAGAATAGAGAGGGATCGTTGAACTAGTTAGTATCCTTATAGCGAAGGATAAGATCCACCTTGTTACTGCAAATAAAAGAGCAGCTTTGCACAATACAATTTGATCGTTTACCACAACCATTTGTAATGAAAAAGAAAAAAAGGATTGTATTCTGCTATATCAGGAAAATCTGCAGGTAGTGAGGGGAGGAAGTGAAGGGGAGGTTCTATGTTGTTAGGAGGGAGTTATATAGATGAACGAAAATGCCAAAGATTGAAACTTTACAACGTGGGATGACGTTTACTTTTCGGGCTTTACAGTTTTCTGTGTATCGTGGATTACGATATGCTTTTACGAACAACCTATAAGAATGAAGAAGTAATGACACCTGACAAGGAATGGGGAACGTAAGGACAATTAAGGCGACGACTTTACAACCTAATCTTGATAAGGCTAAGGTGTACTGACATCATATTACCAAACGCTGAGAAAATATTGTACTTTTACACGTCAGTTACACTATTTTTTACCTTTTCGAAAAGTTGAGCGACGAAGCAAATGAAATCCACGGTGGGCCTACGAATCAATTCAAAGTGTGGAGAAAGATTGTCAAGGCAAATATATAAAATGATGCAAAACTTATCTAAATCAAGAAAGCAGCTTTAATGCGAAGGTAGTAGTTGGAGGTGATGAAACGGGGGTTACGTGGCCGTCGTTTGAGGCACCTTTCCGCTGCGTTGTTGTGTTATTTGCCATATTAATAAATTGTTTCTAATCATATTTAATTCCACTTTTTATTACTATGCAGTATGTAATATGATCAACAAACTACAGTAGTGGCGTGGGAAACTTGAATCTTGGCGTTGACCGTCGACTAGCTTAGGCGAAGGTAGACTACGCAGAATATGCCATCTCAATCGGCCTTGGCCCTCAAACACTCTTTACTGCTCCTTTCATCTTTCTCCTTCTTCAAAAGGTTTCTTGCTCTCATCGTATAAGCTTTCAATTAACGTTGAATTAAAGTGTAGCTGTTCGTTGGCTGGCTTGCTCTGATTTCTGATGCTTGTACAATGGATGGTTCACCGTAGTTTGATGTGTCGAAGTTTGAAAAATTATGATATTATATACAGAGACACACACACACATAGTTGCTCCTTTGTCATGTCCTAGATTAAAATATTTCAGGCTATACATAGAACAATAAGAATCTCGGTAACTCAGATCCTTACAAGGCTTAGAAGAAGACATTGCAAAGCTCAGATACTATTAACTGAAATTTTTTCCCAGGTCAAGTCTCTATATCTCTTTAACTTCTCTACGAAATCTAAGCCACGTTAGGCCCATGAAGAGATGCATGGATTCGAATACACATGCTAGCCGATATAGATATTTGGAGGCGCTTCTTCTGGAATCTGAATGGGAAATTCGGAGAGCAATATTGTAAGAACTTCATTACTGTTTCAGCCCATGCAATGCAAGTACAAAAAGAGAGATTAAAAAGTTGACCTCGCCACCATTCCATTTCCAGTCTGATTTGCTCCAACTGCTGCCGTCTGCAACCTTTGGATTCTTACTGCCCGTGTTATTGTTGTGGTGAAAAAGACGTAAACACCGATGAGAATGTGTGTGGGAAAATTTCCCATTTAAAGGTGATAAAAGAGAGCTTATATTTTCCAAATTTAAAATTCTCTTCAGAAAAATACCTCCTGGTAGCAGCAGTTTCGGACACTAGCAAAGCCGAGGGAACGTCCATTTGCTTGGCCTTGGCATTTCCAAACTGTGATGTCTTTGCTGAATTTGAAAATGGGTTTTGATGAGCATTGATTTGTCCATCTCTTGGTTGCCCGAAGATATAGTTAGGCGTCGCAACAGCCCTGTAGTGATAAGATGATGATAAACGTACAGCCAAAGCGACAATATGAGCACCAAAGATGTTGGAAAAGCTGAAATAAACTTAAGTTTGCTAACTCCATACTTTGTGTTTAGCGAAGCGCACAATTGACTGAAACTCGACACGACGAGAGGAGTATCTCTCTTTATACAGGATGCATTTGTTTGGTTCCATCAGGACTATGATTGCTGATCGCAGTATCTGAAGAAGGCAAAATCTTCGGCGATTGTATGATATTTCGAAATTGAACTTGCTTCGGAGTTAATCGAATCTCTCTCCCGCTTTATCTATGGATCAAATTAAATGAACGATATGCTTAGAATGAATTAGAATCATAATACCAACTCTTGTGATTATGACAAAAAACAGTTAGTTACCAGTCTCCAGAATAAACTATACATTCTCATAACTACATCAGGAAATATGCATCCCTTAAAAGTTAACATACATGAGTGTTATTAAGCAGGCAACATCGATAAAGAATAGAGAAGGTCTCACTATGAACTGTAAGCTTTTTCCACTTTTTGAATTATCATATGCCGAAGCACGCAACTCTTCGAAGCTGACGTCGCCGATGATATCACAAGGACCACTGCAAAAAAAAATAAATAAAAAATCAGTGTCACCAAACACTATCATAACGAGTGACTGATGATCCTTTCCAAGAAAATTTAGATAAACTGAGGTATACATTGCAGAAGATTTGGTCGATACTCACCATCTTTATGACCATAACAAGTAAGCCTCCATAATGGCTTCTCATTTAGAGCATCTTCGATCATAAGCGTTTGCAGTCCTCGACATCTGTACACCTGAATGTGCATCAAAGAATCACCCACCACTCAACTAACAGCTAAACCAAGACCAATGAATGAATTTTAACAAATTTTAGAAAGAAAAGAAAATGAAAATCACTCACTTATGAGGAACTGCTGGAGGTTGAGCTTTTTGTTTCGGAGACAGAGAAGCATCGTCGGAATTCATCGGGGAGGAACTAGTCCATTTATTCTCTAAAGGCTACGTAAAATGGGAACAGCAACAACTGTCAGTATGAAACATGTGCCAAGTATGATAGGATCAATCAACACATTGTCTAAGTTATGAATTTTACAATATGCATAGAATCAACGATAGAACTCAGAAAGAGGGATCCTTCTGATCCTAAAATCGTTTCCCTCTCTTTTATGGGAATTGCTCTGAACACGAAAACCAAATGGGTTCGGCGCCTGTTGATGTTGGTCATCCCAAATCCTAAAGGACCGCTCTTGTGTTGTTGTGGCTCGGCGTTGAAAAAAACTTGCATCGATCACCATACTGACAACTTCAAGATAGAAAACTAGAAAAGATTACATGAATGTAAGTGCTGTTTCTGGACTATGCATTTCGAAAAAATTTCCAAATTCATCAGGCAAATGGTCATTTGAGTCTCTTCTATGCAGAGTATCCACAAGAAAACACATATATTTCTGGTAACAGTATCCTATCCAAATCAAACTAGTCGCTCAGCCAATATCTCGGAGTCGAATAGAGTAAACACAAATTATTTCATAGATGTGAAGAGCGTCATCTTAAACGTGAAGCAACCTCTAATTGAATAAACCAAAACAAGAACGAACGATGAATAGCAGAGAAATTGAGGAGAAACTAAAGACTTGTGAATCACCAAACCTTCCAAGTTGAAGGTTCCTACAGAGTTCTCTTCTTGGTGGCATGATTCTAGCGTTGAATTGAGTCATTCATTCCATAATGGCTCACTTGATTGATT
>JAPQWV010002242.1:0-60886 GCA_027422505.1 Craterostigma plantagineum
TACAGAAGCTGTGCTCCTAATGATCACAAAGGTTCGATTCCCAAGCTTCTCTAATTTGGTCCCAGCAACGGGTCATTCTAGAGGTTTAATACATAAACCACTTTATTATTATATGATGATTGCTAAAGTTAGTTTGTTGATTGAGTTGCTAGATACCACTTTTTGTCTTTTTGTTAAAGAAATCCTTGCGGTGGTTGTAACTTCGAAGGAAACTTTATTAAGAATATAATTCAATTTCACAGAAGAATCTTGCAGTTGACAAACAGTTGGAGGAGTAGAGTAGAGGTCTATCTATCTCTTGTATATATATATTCAATATCTAATTCATATATGTTGTCGTTACATGGTTTATGATTCACTAGTATTGGGAGCCAATGATCTTACACTTTGATAGGAATATATAAAGTACTCTCTCCTTTAACATTTCAGCATCACCCACCACTTGATTCTCTAGTCGTGCCTGATGAATCAAACAGAAGAAACCACAACTAGGAAATATTTATAAAAATAACGGGGATAGTTTTTAGAATCGTGTAAAAGTGTCACCTGAAGATGCAAATTGTTGAAAACTATTCCATGGGGTGACTGAAAACGAGATGAATTCATCACAAGGAAGCCCTGATGGTCCAAATCCATGAGAGCTTGAGAGAAGGAACGTCCCTTTTCAGACATTGTTGGCGTTGAACTCTGAATAATGACTTCTCTGTCATTTATTACAGTTACTGATGTTGCTGGAGACGACAGTGTGGTCTTCGCCACATCAGTTTGTTCACTTCCCTGAAGAAACATGAGGCTTTCCTTCTTCAGGTTTAGTCTTTGCACCTCTTTGCGTAGCTCGGGGATGTATTTTATGACTCTTGCAACTGTAGCAGGAATGCTTAGCTTTCTCTGTAATAACACAAAAGAAACAACACCCCATGAAGAATCACGACGGATAGATAGTGGACATTTACTTACTGAAGGAAAACAACAAAAAAACACTATTACGTACAGATTGATCATCAGCTGGAATCAAAGCACGAAGATCAGAATACAAAGCGCTGATTCTTTTACGACGGTCTCGTTCGCTGGCATTATGATTGAGCTTCTTAGCCGTCTTATTGTGATTCAAGAGAATCCCATTATCGTTCGCTTGTTGTATGATACTAAAAGGAAGAAGAGGCTTATAAAGACCATCGAACATTACTTGGTTTTCTGCATCTTCTTCTGAGACCCAATGAAATGAATTAGTAAACTGAGTCGACGCTTCGAGCATTTTGAATAAGGAATGGACTGATAGCCTTTGTATCCAAAGAAAATCAAATTCGTTGGCAGAGTAATCGGATTGTGAGGTTTATGTTTATTTATACTCTGATCTGATCAGCCAGCAGTTCTGTTAACTGCCACAACAAGTCATATATTAGTTTTTAATTGCAACATTAGTACGTAATCATTTCTCAAGTAGAGATAAGAAGAACAAGACAAAAGGTCACACAATATAATATTGAACAACGTAGGAAATACTTCCATTGGCACAAGAAAGCTCGTGGATTGTCGATAGTAGATAAGTATTATGTAAGGAGTACATGTGCCTGAGTTTGAAGTGACACTGCTTTGCTCGTGTCTTTCACGCGGAGTTTTCCTCAAACCTCACTCTAATGACATCTCTTCGACCTCAAAACTTATGCAAAGATGGACCTTACTACGCTACAAATCAATAAATTCAGGATTAATAGGAAATAAAATAAAAAAAAAAGGATTCAACCATTGTATCGCGATTTTGATATTTAACGACGGCCTCGGCCTCTTCCTCTTCCTCTCCCTCGATGGAAGCCACCTCTCCTACGATTTGATGGACCACGCAACCCCAACGATTGTACACCACGTCTCTTTTTACCATGTGTGTCTTCTTCTTCTTCTTCTTCTTTGTGATCTTTGTGTTCCTTTCTTTGAGCCGAGCTTCTTCTAGGTTTGAAAGATATTTCTCTCGAGCCACCTTGTCCTTGCTTGATCCCGCCCCTTGAAGCTTCTTGGCCTGATTGGACGATGCGAGCAACTCTTTCTCCCATAGGAAGGGAATCCTCGTTTGCAAGGGATTCATTGTTCCAGAACGCCTCCGCGTGTTTTTTATCTTTCACTTCGTAAAATCTGCATGAGGAAACGGAACATCGACCAACCAAATTTACTTGATGTTTTTGCCTCTTAATATGTAAAACCCGAAAAGTATAAAAAGATGACAAGTCTTACCTAGTAACTCGTCGCTTAGATTTGTTATTGCCTTCATCTTCACTTCCTGCCGATTCATCGGAACCACTAATACCCTGCTGCTCGTCATCTTCTGAAACTGTTTCGAAGTGCTCCTCGAGCAACGATGGCTTGCTCGTAGTAGATGCCACAGGATGTAGTTCCAAATATTCTTTCGAGAATTCATCCACCTCAAAGTCCTGCAAGAACAAATTTCCAGATATAATCCATAATGATGGTTTCTCTCCATTTGCTATTACAGAAATCTATTGAAATTGCTCGAGTAGGAAGTACCTTATCTTCAAACATGGAGGCAAACCTCTCATCTTTGAGAACTTCGGCGGTAAGACCCTTCTTTTTCTTGGCTTTCCTCTTAACATCTGAAATTTCTTGTGGTTTAGAATCTTCCAAATCTTGCTTATCATTCTGAACTTCCTCCTCGAGGAGCCGGGCAGCCAGTGTTCGATTAACTTTGGGTAGCTTCCTCTTGATCTGCAAAAGTCAACATGCAACAGATTCGCTACATGAGTAAGAACAAAAAGAAGAATCGCATCACACTTCGTTCTTTCCTTTTCCGGCTTCCTTCAAACGCGTAAATCCTTCGACTAGGATGGAGTACGAAAATTATGTACCGTAATTCTAGAAGCACGTTCGGCTTCCCATTTCTCCTGCTTTCGCTTCTCTATGTATGATTCGTAAGCAAAAGGATCTGCCAAACTTTGTGCCTGAATGAAAGCATATGAAATTCGGTTTTCAATCGAAACGTCTCAAGGTTTGAGCAATGGCAGATGGTTTGGCCCATCCTACCAAAGTGGGTTCTGATGATGACATTGTATAGCTAAAGGGTTGGAGTTTCCATCACATCACCCTTTACAAAACACATGCAGGGGATCACTGCCCAAAATGGTAGGACGACCGAACCATGGAAGGCAAAAATGGGATCGCACTTGTTTTACCTTTTTATATAGCCTGTAATCAATAAAATAACCATGCATATATGCCCTAAGGAGATTGGACCCTATCAAATTTGTCAAATTTAGTTTCGCAAGGTCTTCTTTTGTCAAAAACTTGTAATCGTCATAGATAGCTGTTTGTCCGTCCTCCTCGAGCTCGTCCTGCACAGTTATGAATTGAAGCCATAATCATGTTGGGAAAGAATTGTGTTATTATGGCGAACGTGTTATCTCATACCGTTAAGTTCTCTAGGTAAGAACACCACTTGGGAGCAGGTCCAAGGTCGGGTATGAAATAAGATGGTATTTGGCTGCAGTCCAGGGCCAACAAGATCAACCCACTGTCCTTGAACACACACACATCATTAATTTTTCCAGATGTGGGCTCAATGCTCGTCATTCCATCTCCCTGAAAATAGTGGAACCAAAGTGAGTAACAGATTTATGCAGTATGAGCTTTACTATTCTGAATTTAGTTTCACAAAATTTTATGAACAAGAGCAAGCAAACCAGATAAGAAATTCAAATTGTTCATATCTATCAAAGAAATACAATACATGGTTGATTATCTCTCAACTATGAAGCGAAATATGATGAGGAATTTCTCACCGTTTCAGGGTCCCAAACCCTGACTACGTGCTTATCAGCAGTAATCAATTTTGACTTCTCTGCATTAAGAGTCTTGTGCCACTTAATGTTCATTATAGGGCTTCCATACCTGCAAAAGAAACAACATTGAGGTCAATCAACCGAAGCAGACAAAATTAAGCCTACAAGACTACAGAAAGGCAAAGGCAACTAACATGTGATCTTTTACTCGCATAGGATTGGATGACCGAAGATCATAAATCAGAACCTGCATGGTTTACTTATCAGTAAAAGCCAACGGAAGATACATTGAAGCAACATGTTCATCATCTGGACACGAAAATAGATACCTTTCCACCACTGCTTCCAACAGCCATGAGATAACCTCCTTCTCCATCAAACTCAACTGCAGTTACCTCCTACAATTTTACACGAGAATCAAAATAACATTAAAAAACAACCTCCACATTTGTTAGGCACCAATGTAAAGGAAAAGTGCTAGAACTGCTGCAAGGCCCACAATTTATCCTAACAACATTGGGATCTCACTATCGGTAAATGCATTTATCTGAAGCTTTAGTCTGTGAATTACCTGAATAGTTTATTAAGCAGAAACTTTTTTAGACAATATAGTATCCAGTACAAGAACGACTTTTGGCAAGTTACCTTGACCTACTACCAAAAGTTATAGTACATGCATCTGTATGCACGAAACAGCTAATCCTAATGGAAACAGAAACTGAAAGAAGCAATGGAGCTACCCCATCAGTGTCACCAGCAGATGCAACAATATCTATTCGACCAACAGAAGATCTTGACCTTGTATCAAAGCATTCCAAAGCCCCATCCTCGCCACCAGCAGCAACTAATCCATGTATTTTGCTGAAGTAGGACAAGAATGTTGGATTTGTTAAGCACAGGTCGGCTTACATCAAAGGGAATACCAGTAAACCAACAAGAAGCTGAAAACATGTCTCACCGACCTTTGAGACACTACATTTAAAGCTGGCGACTGAGTGCTAAGAGAGGACAGAAATCGACCCTGTCAAAGAAAACATTAATTCAAGAAAATCAACATTAGAGTTCTTTTATATATTCTCTCATAACATAGAAACAATAAAGTAAAAAAAACACACACATACACAATCAAGTGTAAAAAAATATATGGGGCAGACCTGTTCTAAATTTATCCTATAGAGATCTGGGGAAGAGGCAGCACAAATTAAGTCACAAGACCAGCTGTCATATGCCATATCTCTGCCCATCCTGTAATGCATAACACCATAGTTAAACATCAGGTATTAACTTCTATCAGTAAGGGAACATAATTCTCCTCATACGCTTTGAAAACATAAGACTTCCCACAGTATCCGAGTAATTTAGATGGATTTTCAGACAGAAATGCCACATCATGGTTTAAGCAGTAATTTTTTATTTTATTTTACAAGATCATCACTTTGGTCTTCTCTTTGTTCAAACTCCAGAGACATGTAAATGCAAAACACACCTCGGGATCCTCAAACTGTAGTGATGGCCATACTTGGCATGAAGGCAGACTGAACGATCAGCGCAAAGAAATGCAATCTTTGCATAGTCATCATCCAGCACCTGTGAAGTCAAGAAATGTTAAAAAATAACTGTTGCATAACAATGACACCTCATAGCACATCAACATAATCATAGTAAATGCACTATAAATACCTCAAAATTCACAATTTCAGAAACTAAATGCCGTTCGAACTTCAATGACAGCTCCCTTAGCTCATAGACTTTAACTTGTGGAGGATATATACCTAACAAAAGCAACAAAGGGAAAAAAACAAACCAAAGTAAAATTAACACCCCGTATGCCTACCCCTATAAATGACTGCTTCATCCTACAAGATTATAATCATGCAGCACACAGATCACGTGTGTAGTCAACCTGAGGCTATTAGATACTCTCCATCAGGCGTGACCTTAATCCTCGAAGTTGCAGATTCGAATCTCAAATCCTGGACCAAATCCACCCGCTTCAAATAATCTGAAGTGATAAATTAAAAAGAATAAGTACTGGAAGACCAACGAAATCATAGTACAAACTACTCCCATACACCCATAAAATCGGCACCTTTTTAATCAATTCGATAGCTAATAAACTTAGACCGCCGCGAACAAAAAGAGAATCCTTCAATTGAGAGAGAGACAAGAAAAAAAAGGTACCTGGATTCTTGCGAAGTGCTCTCAGCTTCTTAGGAGGGAGCCACGTGGCAAGCGACCGTTGCTGGCCAGTGATAGCGTACATCTTAACTCCATTGATGGAGCTCGACTTCAAGTTACCGCCTTGGAACGACATCTCGCTTCCAAAGGCTGTCCGTGTGGAGTAGGTTGGAGTTTGCAGGTTCAACAAGGGTTACTTACCACCGGACTACATAGATGAAGACCATAACCAAAGTAATAATGGGCTTCACGTATTGGGCCACCAAATGGATTCATTTCCAAGCCCAAATATATGGTGGGCTTCACGGTCATTTAGAGTTGAATATGTTTCATTAAATAGGAAAAATCTCCGTTCGTTACAAATATTGGACGCACATATTTTATGAAATAAATTGGACATCAGAAAATAAAGAAAGGATGCGAATGAAATGACTTTGGATTCGGTGACAGCTCAAAGTGGCCCTAATAGTGCTGTAAGCTCCATATGAGACATTTCCAATTTTTTTTTTTAAATTTCCAAATATAAAATCTTTTACGAAAAAAATTCCAAATATAAAATTTTTATGAAATGACGAAAATGTCCTCATTGAGAAATAATAAATATTGGAAAAATTACGTCATTTAATTTCGTAAAAAAAATTCGTTATTTATATTTCTTTTTTAAATTAATTTTCGTTATTTTTTAAATTTATTAGGGTTTCTTTTGTAATTTATTAGGGTTCTTTATGCAATTTGTCAAGAATTTAACGGGACAAACGGTCAAATCCGATAGTTCTGACGGTCAACTTGGTCAAAGTAGACGGAAAGGACTAAAATTAATTAACGGTTAAAAACTGATGGACTTATAGTGATGAGGCGTATTTCTTAGAGACTAAAATTGCAATTTTTACTAATTTCATTGGTTTTATGTGGCCATGTCATTTAATACTCATTCGCAGTAATAGAATTTTTATTCAATTAGCAATTTTTATCCATTTAAAGTAATATTAAAATAGGTATATATCTAATACATTAAATAAAAACAAGGAATTTTGTAACAATATTACTTTGTTGTATTATTGGGATTAATATTATCTATTAGAATATTTGGATAAATTTGATGCACTTTGGTAAAATATTAACAAATTTCATATATTGAAAAATAATATCATACCGATTAAATTCCGCCTAAGCCCCGGACTAGATTGCCTAGGCCCACCCCGAGCGCCCTAATGCGTAGCACATTTTACAACATTGCACTTAGATACAAAAATATTCGTCGTTAACGTCCCAAAGAATGGAATGGGAACATACAATAATACGACAGAAAAAAGTCAATATTACACTGAATTTTTCCATACGAACGCGACGCTACTTCATCGGTACATTCTAAGCCATTCTTCTCGATTGCCCTATCTATCTAAAATAAAAAATATATATTCAATCAGTCTCATTCTTGACAAGACACGAGAAAATTCCGTGACAGAGATAGAGAAATAATACCTTCTTCTTCGTCGCCTTGACTTTGTAGTTGGTCTGGCCGAAGTATTGGGATCAACATTTTGAGACCTTGTGCTGATGCTTTTCTTAGAGGCACCTGTAAAAGAACAGCACTAGCAAGAGATGAGCAATCAAATATATTATCCACTAATTTAAATTTATTTTCAAAACCGAACATAATAACCTCTCAAAGGTGACAGAAATTCATCCTCATCCCACTCCAACTCGCTGGAATCACATGAATCCGTTTTTAATTTGCTACTTCTCCACTTTGAATTTGAATTTCCGGTCTCATCTGCCGAGCGACAGATTTCTTCAGAATCTGTTACATAAATTAGAAATTAACTGACGAGGAACAAGCTCGACATACTCAAGATCATGCATGTAACCAAGTCATATGGGGGGAAATTATAATAAATCACATATAACTACAATGATGAGGGGGGAGATCTCTAGCTTGGGATTTCGGAGTTGAAAACACACTAATATTGCACTTCTTTAACCCTGAAAATTACCCATCAATATGCCATGGATTTTACTATTTTACCTTCTGTAATTTCAGATTCACAGCTTGGATCTTCAGTTTTTGGCACAGTGCTTCCTGAGATATCAATTTGTTTCTGATGTGCTTGAGCATTTTTCTCGGTGCGCAAATGTTCTTTCTTCTCCTCATGCAACCTATTAATTTTTGCATCGTACTCTTCAACAATTAACTTAAATTCAGGCTTGGCAAATTTCTTAACCTGAGAGAATAAAGAAACCAGAGTATTTTACTGATGTTATATTTATGAAAGACAACATAACAATGCACCATATCTGCATGAACCACACATGATAACGCCATACCTTGTTAATTATATTTCTAAAATGGTCCAGAACGCATTCCTCAGATAGAATATGCTCATAAGCCTTTACAGATTCCATAAGTTTCCTCATGCTCTTCTCAGTAAATGCTAGCTGAGACAGGCAATAAGCGATATACTCCAGCTGCCTTGAATCTGCATTGTATCAGTTGCTTTAACCAATGCAGCAAGCTTCCTCAACAAGTATATGCGGAAAATTCTCTATTATCAAGTTGTATAAACATTTCTGGACTTGACTTAAGATAGAGGGATACAGAGAAATGTGATTCAAAACATGAAATTAAGAAGTCCCGACAGTATTTACATAACTTCTTCATATGTAATGACTTCTCGCTAAAACAAATTGAGGTTTGGTTCGCACCTGTGACTCCAGAAAACCTGTTGACCAACTTTTCTACTAGAGATTCCATTTGTTTGTCCTGCAAAATTGCCAATAATTAAGCAGTTCTTTTCGAAGAATTTTTGGAAGAAAAATGAGAGAAATACCTTCTTGATGCAACCTATTAGAAATTGCATGATGTTGCTGAATGATTCGGTTTGAAGGTTCTGGCAAGCCAATTTTCCAAGAATGTCAGGGAGTAAATTATATATAGGGTTGCTTCCTAAACAAAAGATGAAAATGGTTCAGTTACTTGTCTGCTCTAAATACATAACGAAGATCAACTTCCAGGATAGTTTGCGAAAAAATTAAGGGAAATTAGTACATTTAAGAAAATTACCTTTTTTGGATAGTTCGTGAAAGAACAATCTAGCCAAATTTGAGATTCGTTCATCTTCATCTTCCAATCTCATGGCCATTTCGTATATATATCCTTTCACCTGTATAAAAATGGTCAAGCTCATCTATAACGCATGAGGTTAACAGGTAAAGGAACAAGCAAAACAAGTGCGTCACAAACCTTCATCATGTCGTTCAATATGAGGTGAGAGAGAACCAACACAGCATTCTTCCGGACAGGAACCGATTTATCTCGAAGCCGAGCATACATATTCTCTGTCCATGGCTCTAACAGGTTGGGAAAACGTACTGCCAGATCACCAATAGCTATCGTGCAATTCGAACGGACAGTTTCCGATGGTGCATTCTCCACAACAGTGAATAGCAATTGCAGATTTGATTCACTTCAAAATTACATGGTAACAAAATTTAGACCATGGTATAGTAGGAACAAGAATAACCCAGCACTTAGCACACACGTGACCTCTTTAAGGGAGAAAAAAGGGTCAAGGAAACTGTATGCGTAAGAAGCAGAAAAATGGAATCACAAGTACGTTGAAAGTACTTCTTACCAGAATTCCGCATCAATTATCATTAAACGGCATAAAGCAAGCATTCCAGAAACCTGTAGTTCAGGACACTGCAAGCAAGGGTGAATCAGTAAAGGATATGGAAAATTGAAGATAAAAGGAAAACCGCTTGGAGTGGAAGGTAAAATTCAACCATTTGACTAGTATAGTAGTATGTCAATGGAGGAGTCTTACAACAGAAACCACAGAAAGGAAATGGTACCTTCTGCATCAAACTAAAGTTTTTACACAATTTTGATAGGAAAGGTGTGCAGTGTCCAATGAAGTTCTTTTCGATAGAACCTCCAGAAACAATTTCTTTCTCCGCTCTTTCAGCAAGACTATCAAGCAGTGCGTCCTCAGAGGCAGCAAGACCCAACTCCGCATTGATGCATTTATCCTGACAAATCAGCAAGAACGAAAAATTCTGACTCTTCAACAAGCAGAGAAATTAGAAGCCGACACCTGAAATTTAATACGATAAACCTGCCACCTTTGGTATATCAGATTCAAATGCCTTATACTCAGCTACCTTTTTTTCCTTTTTGGACTTTGATTTCTGAACCTTTCGAACACTAGATTCAATGTAGACGAGATGGTGCAAGGCCACATGACTGACAACAAATAGAAATCTGCTAAGTTTTGCGACTTGAACAGCAGTGTAGACATTGGGGCTTTCAAAACCCTGATCACTTTCCTCGCGTCCTTTGTTAAGATTGAAAACAGACATAAGGGATCTTTTCACGAGATCCAAAGCTAGCGTTGCAGGAGAAGGATGAATAGAGTAAAAAGCAGCTACGGCACTATCAGCAGCAGCATACCATATATTTTCAGGTATTGAAAATCCAGTAATTAAGCTTTCTAAAATGCCAAAAACACGGTTGCCGTTGGTTAACAACTTTATTTTATCCTCTTCGGACAACCTCTGTAATGATAAACAAGCAGTTCTAGCTAATAGTGGTTCCACTTTTGCCCAACGACCAAATCCAATATCAATGATGTCTTGTATGTGGGAACTTAGAACAGAAGGTGAAGATTTGGCTGCCATACAGAGCACCGACAAAGCTCCACGACTTTGCTGAGGCATAGTTCCATTAATGTTGAAGCAAAAATAATCCCACAGTGCTGATAACTGGTAAAGTAAAAGCATTAGGACACAAACTTGAGAGAGGAGCACAATATTATATTGGCACGAAAAAATGAGAAAAAATTGGTTAGAATATGTTTCATGGTAATGTGTGATCTCATGGACAGTTATTCAAACCTTATGTCTTACATAGAATTCCATTCCGCCTTCTCATCTCAAAACTAATTCCAAATCATGTTTCCCAAAGGAATAAACACTTACCATGCTAGAAGTAATATCCCCTTTGGAAACCAGCACACCAAGGATGAACTCCAAGGCTGCAAGATCTCCAATATTTGAATCTATGGCAAGATTCAAAAGATTCTTGGCAGTTTCCAATGGGCTCTTCCTGATATATATTGTGATGAATGCACTCTCAACAGCCTCATAAATTGATTTCTCTTGAGAAAACACCTGTCGCGTAGATATCACTTATGTTCGACATATCTTAATCATGTAATAAAATGATATAATAATAATAATAATAATAATAATAATAATAATAATAATAATAATAATAATAATGATGATGATGATAATAAAGACATGCGAGTTTACCAACGGTAGCATCTTCCTCAGGCAGGCTTCAGATTCATCAATTTGAAACTGTTTGCATCTCATGAGTAAAAGAATAGAATTCTCCACATCTGTGGAAGATGATGAAGCCATTAACTGAACAAGAGTTGGCATTGTCCCATAGATACATTTAGAGAATCTCAAGCCTGCCTCCAATGATGCAACCAATGTTCGTGTTTGTTCCAAATTTCCAAAATCAGGAATGGAACTTCCAACCTGTCCCGTTTCATCTCCCACTTCGGGTAAGCAACTATCTGGTAAGCTCTCTTGATTCCTGAAATTATCTTCCAGTTCTTCATTGGTGACACCATTTGCTCCACCAGAAATGTCATTATCCAATGAAAGTTCATCTGCACCATTGAGGGGAAGGTTTGGTGAGAGCTCATCTATCTTCTTCCGGTATTGTTCCAGTGTTGCCTCAAATGAAGCTGCTCGAATTTGGGGACCAAAGGGGTTGTGCTGTAGCATCATGATAAGTAAATTAAGTGCCGCCTTCCTGACTATTGGACTTTTGTCTTCTAATCTGCCAGATGCCACTGATGCAACCTCGTTCCAAAGACCTATAGAGACAGAATGCTGCTCGCATAATTCAGACCACACCTGAAGACAACGGCTACGGGTATAAGCTGAGACGTCACAGCACCGTTCCAATAAAATTTCCAGCATTGCCTGCTTCGTCCGTAGTCGAATAGATTTTGAACTTTCACCTTCAACATCATTAAAGGCCTTCACGATCAATTTACCCAGAACTCCAACGAGAGCATTCCTTATCTTGTACGATTCACCTCCAAAATGCGGAATTAATAAGCCAACATTAGTAGAAATTAACTTTGGCAACCGTTCAGCTAGCTCTACCAGAAACCGCCCAACATTTTCGGCTCCAACAGTATCTTTAACATAAGCTTTTGGATTTGTCCTTCCAATCTCCCTAACGAGGGAAGTAGCCAGGCTTCCATCCGAGTATTTCTTTTCAGCTCCAGAAACAGCATCAGCCAAGTGAGTAACAGAAAAATCATACTTGTGAATTAGGTGCAATATGGATGCACAAGATTGAGCTAAATAGTGATACTTTGTAGCACAAGTCCCAACTATACGGCAGAGAGCGTCTTTTGTATCAGAATCTTTTAGCACTGATGCATTTTCAAACATCAAGAATGAATGTCTGCAGCAACCCATGCCTCAAATCAGTAAATAATCAAAACAAATAATCAATTTTCGAAAGCAAGTAGGAAGAGATTTAACTCACTTCATAATGAAAGACAGATAATTTTCATCCACATCACATGACCCAAAAAGCGTAGACAGGTTGATTTCTAGCGAGTTGGCCATCAAAATCAATATTCTACCCCTGATAGCTTCCCAGTTCCAAGTATTGACAGGATGTTTCTTTTTACTAGATGCGGCAACCTAGACGATTAAAATGAGATTAGGAATCCTGCTCACATTGAAAACAACTGTGATGTTTGTAAACTAAAAAGCAAGACATTCAACGTCTTCTACTAGATGATGGGAAAGCTAAAAAGAGAATCACAGTGCACATCGACTTTACAACGTTTAGCCCATGGTTGCAGAAACTCAAACACATGGCCCATGAAATGATTGCGGAAACATCCATCAAAACATCAGCGAACAAGAATACTTATTTTCTCAATTTTTCTAAATATCAAGAACCATCTATAATTATCACATCTCCTAACTATAATAAACATTTCATCGAAGATACAACTGTAATAAACATAAAATACACAAATATATGGAAAAACAAAAGATTAGCATATTTCTGCATATTAAGTATACTTGCAGGTGAATCGAATCGAAATAAACACACAAAAGATTCCTAAAGTAACCCATGAACAGAAGAACGTAATTACTTTATCGGCATTAAGCTTTCCAGGAACTGATAACTCCTCGATCATCACGATATGCATAAGAAAGAACGTGTAAATTTTAAATGCATTTCTATATGACGTCACTCTATCGACCAAGGTATCTTCCACGTCATCCTCTTCGGCGGTCCTCGACAACGAATCAACATATGGCAACAGTACACTAAAATTAGACCTCAACGACTCAACCAGGCTGAACTTGCAACCTCCACTCAAACTCCCAAAAGCCTTGACCAAGGAGTAAACAAGGTCAAATATCTCCTGTTCCTCAACACAGAACACTTCTCTATCCGCTAAATCGAAAGAAACACCTGTTTACAAGTTAAATTTAGACTCATTTTGTTAGGGTTTTGGGGAGAGGGGAAAAGGGGGTAAGACTTACCTTTCACGACTTCCTCAAGATCCGAGGGACTTAGGTCAGAGATAGTGATTGCCTTTTGGACAGTGAGGATTGAGTGACCTGTGGCATCCTCGGATCGTTCATCTTCCAAGGATGATAGATTTTGAGGGAAGATGAACGTTGGTTGCATTGTGCGTGTGTGTGTGTGAGAGAGAGAGAGAGAGAGTGAGTGATTTGAAGGTTTTAGAGCGGGAAAGAAAAATATTATGAAGCGATAGTTTTGAATTGGGCTTGGGTTTCAAAGATCACGGGCCATAATTAGAGACGTCCCTGCCTCTGTTTTTTTATATCATTTTCATTATTTAAAATGTGAATACTGGATTAATGTTTGTTTCTTCAACAATCGACTGGATTTAATCACATGCAATAATAACATATACGTGTTGAGATTTGTATGGTGATTAACTAACTCATTAGTCCTCCGATCCTCAGTTTGGATAGGAAAGATTAACATACAATGCTCATACCTCTAAAAGCAACTCGTGTATGTTTAACTCTTCCGATTTAACTGATCATGAAAGGCCCCAGCCAAAAAGCTACTTACAGCAACAGCATATGACTATTCAATTGATCAAGCGTGGTGTAAATTCCACAATGCGACCATCTATCGCCAGAGACAAAGCCGCAAACGACTCCTTTTACTTCTAAGCAGCTCCAGCCCGGACACTTGCTCAAATTCATATCCTTCATAACGCCTCTAACTCGTTCTACTTCGTCCCACTTTCCTACACTCGCTCGTGAGTTGCTCAACAGCGTGTAATACCCAGCGTTGTCCCCTTCCAATTCAAACAGCCTTTCTCCTGCATATTCTGCCGTTTTATGGTCATCGTGAACTCTAGCAGCCGACAAAAGAGTAGCCCAGATTTTCCCGTCAGGTAAAGGCACGAGCTTCAGAATCACTTGCAATGCCTCTTTCAGTTTACCTGAGCGGCCTAACAAGTCCACGATGCACGTGTAGTGATCTACGCCGGGCTCAATATTGTACTCCCATCTCATGGAGTTCAAGGCATCGCATGCTTCGTGTAAGAGGAAAGAATGCGTGCAAGCTGACAGTAAGCTCAAGAAGGTAATGCTGTTGGGCTGTATTCCTTGGCTCTTCATTTGATGGAAAGTCTCAAACGCTTCCGAACTTAATCCATGTGCCCCAAAGCCCTCGATCATTGAAGACCATGCTACGATATCTTTCTCGCAGATTCTGCTGAAGCATCTTCTTGCACAGGAGGTGCTTCCAAACCTAAAATACATGTTAAGAATAGAGGTTTCTAGTGATGGAACGTCGCTTACATCGGAGTTGGGGAAGGAACTTCGTATAGAGTAAGCATGAATGGATTTGCCCAGTCGTAAAGAGCCCATTTGTGTAGTTGCAGTTACAAGACTTTTCATATTTTCAATTCCAGGTCGAATGCCTCGGGATACCATTTCTTGGAACAATAGAATAGCCTCTTCGAGAGAACCATTTCCAATCAATGCTGATGTCATAGCACCCCAAGAACCGTGGCTTCTGTGGCATAATTCCTTGAATAATTGAGTTGAGGACTCCAAATCTCCAGATCTTGCATACAAGTCCAACAAACTATTTGTCAAAATCTCATCAGAAAATCCACTTTTAAAGATCAGACAATGTAACTCTGCAGCATGAAAAAAGTCTCCAGACTGAACAAGCGAAGTTAGTGTCTCGATGCTTGGCTCTACTTCACTCCTCATCAAATTGAAATGACTTAGCATTGATGAAGTATTTTGGATGGACGAATATAAATTGATGATAATATTCCAAGCACATATGTCTCCTTCATCAGCTTCTTCAAAGAGAGATTCCAATTCGTCCACAGCACCGAAATCAGCATACATTTTCAAGATCGAATTTTTCAATGACCATCAACCAAAGAACCAGATCTTATTGCAAGACCATGAAATTGCTTGCCTTCGACCAAAGAAGAACACAGCGGTAACATCACGATTATGGTTACTTCGTTAGGCTCAACGTGTTTCCGCATATTCCTAAACAAACGAAAAGCCAAATCGGCATCTCCTACACAGGCATGCCCAGAAATTATCGATGTCCAAGAAACTATATCCTTATACGGCATTTCTTCGAACAGCTTTATAGCACTACAATAACAGCCACTATTCAAATAAGCATTCATCATCGTATTGGCGAAATAAACATCAGACTCAAAGCCCATTTGAATTGCCATCCCATGAATCACTGCAGCTAAATTCCCACCGCCACCAGCGACAAGTTTGCTCAACATAGGAAAGGTGTAAACATCACAAGAGACACCCTTATCTCTCATCAGTTTGTAAACACGAAATGCTGATGAGTCGAGCCCTGAATTTACACAGGCTTTCAGCACCCTATTCCAACTATATGCGTTGGGTTCGTTTATAGCCTCGAGCACAGATACAGAACTACAGGGATCATTGAACTGAATGTATAAAGATGTCAACTTTGAAGCTATGTCAAAATTTGGTTGTCTCCCGTATAAGACTGTAACTGAAGCATGTATTTTCTTCAGTGTTTGAAAGCTTTTGCATGATTTTAAAGCTGTGATGATAGAAGTACGAGTTGGGTACATGAGTCGATGATATTTACAAAAATTCAAGTGACGAGGCTCGAGTAATTGCATAAACATGGTCGTGTAATAAGAGAGAAGCCATGGAACCGAAGTGGAAGAATGTCGACGAATTGATAAGCTAGAACGACCAATGTTTTCTTCAATGACGGAGTACAAATTGCTGTTTCTCTTTTGTCAAAAGATAATTTTATGT
Source organism: Craterostigma plantagineum (assembly GCA_027422505.1). Lineage (NCBI taxonomy): Eukaryota > Viridiplantae > Streptophyta > Magnoliopsida > Lamiales > Linderniaceae > Craterostigma > Craterostigma plantagineum. The sequence continues at coordinate 16,350 of JAPQWV010002242.1, forward strand.
AATATGTATCTGAGAAACGACTTACGATATAATCGTTAAAACATATGACGGTGAAGGGTGAGACTGCAGCTTTACCAAGGCTTCATCCGAGCAATTCGAACTCTAGTTATTGCTCATATGAAACGATGTTTTCCGGCAAGATCTTAAAGGCCCTCACGGAAATCTCATCATCACTCAATAAGCCGCCGTCCGTGCACGATAGGATAGCGGCGGCGATTCACCACTTAACAACGCCTAAAGAATCGGTGGACGCCGTAGTGATCGGCGCCGGCGTTGTTGGTCTAGCGATTGCGCGGGAGCTGTCGACGAAGCTGGGCAGAGAAGTTTTGGTCATAGAGTCTGGTCCGACGTTTGGAACAGTAACCAGTTCTCGCAACAGTGAAGTCATCCACGCTGGAATTTACTACCCTCGCGATTCCCTCAAGGTAAAGAATTTAGAAGATTATTATATATCGTTTAGATATGCTTGGCAATATGGCTCTTGAAGTTCGTATCTAGAATATTTTCGAAGTTGAAGGACTTTGCTTGGACTAATGTAATTATTCCTAGCTTTTTTTCCTTGAAACTCTTTAATACGATGATCATCGATGCTGAATTATAGTTCTTTCAGGCAACTCTCTGTGTGAGAGGAAGACATTTGCTGTACGAGTACTGTAAAGATCGCGACATTCCTCACAAACAAATTGGAAAGCTGATAGTTGCCACAAGGTCTTCAGAAATTCCCAGGTTGAATCATTTGATGGGCCGGGGAAATGAGAATGGAGTTGAAGGTTTGAGGATGCTGGAGAGCCGTGAAGCTATGCAGATGGAACCACAATTATTCTGCGAAAAGGCATTATTATCTCCTGCTTCAGGGATTGTTGATAGCCATTCTTTTATGCTATCTTTACTGGTATGTAAAAAAACCATATTCAATTATGGTGATGTAGATTGCAGGAATTTGTAGGATATCTTTGTTTTGGAGCTTACTGACCTGAAATTAGCATTTAGGGTGACGCCACGAATTGTGGGGCAGTTTTCTCTTACAATACCACAGTAATAGGTGGTCGCTGCGCAGATAATCGTGTCGAGCTCTACACTTGTGAAAGCCAAGCTCTTAAAAACTGGGGAGGACACTCTCCGCCGAAACCTGATCTAATTCTTATGCCAAGAATTGTTATAAATTCTGCTGGACTCGGCGCAGTATCTCTCTGTAAGAGATTTGATGGATTAGGCAATCAAGTCATTCCAGAACCTTACTTCGCTCGCGGCTGCTATTTCACTTTATCAGATGTTGGGCCGCCTCCTTTTGAACGTTTGATCTATCCTATACCCGAGGATGGCGGGCTCGGGGTTCACGTGACCCTTGATTTAAATGGTCAAGTCAGATTTGGCCCAGATGTTGAATGGATTGACGCAATCGACGATGTTGGAACCTTCCTCAGTTCGTAAGATCTTTGGTTCTGTTCTTTTATGTCTGAGACCTAAAATCCTGCGTAAATTTGCCCCCTTTTTTTTCTTCAGATTTGATTACAGGGTGCGTGGAGGTCGTGCTGATCGGTTCTACCCAGAAATAAGAAAGTATTATCCGTCTCTCAAGGATGGATCGCTGCAACCTGGCTATGCTGGTATCAGACCAAAACTTTCGGGTCAAAAGCAGGGCTCCACGGATTTCGTGATACAGGTATAAAATAACCTTGGAGCACCTTGAATTTGTGGTTCTTTTCTGAAGACCTGAAAAATGTCGTATGCAGGGTGAAGACGTTCATGGGATTCCAGGTCTCATAAACCTTTTGGGTATCGAATCACCTGGATTAACTGCTAGTTTAGCCATTGCAGAGCATCTTGTTGCCAGATTATTATCAGGGTAATTCAAACAGCCTGCTATTGACAAGGAAGAGGTGTGTTGTAGAAATTTGAGCAGCTTCATGTAATGACAGATAAAGCAGATCAGATTTTAAATTCTTCGAAATCTTGTAGTATAATGATTAACATCAGATGATTCCTTAAAGGACCTATTGCAAAGAAAGTTCTGTTTGAACCCGTTTCCATGCAATGTTATTACAGCAAATGATTCTCATAAGCACGCGTCATCATCTTCCATGTCAAAAATTTTACCCACGTAAACGAGTTCCCATAAGATAAATCACCATTACAAGCTCCATCGATGTATATAAACGCAAGAAACGTTTCATATTTAACGTTTTCGTTCTTGCTTCCACTTGTACACAGGCCTTGAGGTTGGATTAACGATCTCGTCTTCACGAAGTTTGCGCTTCTTGCCCTTTTTCTATCAAAAGAAACAAAGAAAAAAGCATTAAGTATGAATAGCAAACGATAATAAGAGATCAAAGAAAGTAATAATGAAATTCAGACTTATGAATACACTACCTGTAGTTCTTTCTCCATTGCCTTGTCCATGTACAACTTTTCCAGATCCTTTACTCTGCTTTTTCTAGCCTCTAGTTCCCGGTACGAACCAGCAATTTTCCTGCGAGGAAATAACATTCTTTGATCGCAAAAGTTTGAAAAATAAGCAATCTATGCACTCTTAGCATGCAGTACGATGCAAGATAGAGCATAAGAAACTAAGGTTTGGCATAAATCAGTACCGCTGAATATCCTCAGGCAAGTTGTCGAAAGTGAGATTTTCCCTGCTCTCAGGGATCTTCCTTTCTATCTCGCGGGCTTCCTCCCTAACACAAAATGCATGATTAACAAATCAACAATAGTAAAAATGTATGATCTCACCTTATATATTTCTTAGTATCTAAATGGATTAAGGAATATCTTAGCAATTCAATGTACACAAACTGATTTCAACGAAAATATACAATATTCATCCATTCCCTATATGGCTATATCAAAAAGTGAGATAAACATTCAAGCTCACATAATGGGGATAATATCTTACCTATCCTCAGCATAATAAACATGTTTTCTTGGCAAATTATCATCAATGGAATGTAATGTGGCCTTTAGCCTTTCAATTTTCTGCATTGAAACAAAAGCATATCTTCATGTAAAAACAAAGGGCGCACGGCTTCTTGCAGTAAAAGAATAATATAGATGGAACCACGAGCAGAACCTTCTTTTCCGTTTGAAGCTTCTGCAAGATATATCCAATGTCTTGGGTCCTCATTAACATCAGCTCTTCCTTGGTATACCTATTGGCTACACTCCTTCATACAAATAGGACGAGTCACAAGGCGGTGAAAGCTCTAAGTCGACACTTGGATAACAAAACCAAAAGAACAAGGGCATGCTAACTTACTCTGGTCTATGAACTCCACCAACACTTCTGGTCTTGATCATCTTAAAATAAAACTCATCGGGGTTCCTAAATGCCGCTTTCTCTTTAAGTTTCTGAAAACATAAAGACACACGCATTAAAACAGATGATGATTTCACTAAGCTCCACACTTTAATGAATGATAAAATACACCATACATAAGGAGCAACACAAAATTTACCTGTATAGTCTGCTCCTTTTTGTGGTATGCTTGCGCACGCTCGACATAGTCCTTGTGCTTCTCGAGCAGCCCAAACTTTCTTCTCGAATGCCTATTGTAGACAAATTGACGGACGAAACATTGATCTTCTCATAGTGTAAATTAAATACAAAATCGGAAGGGCACGAATTCTCTAGAATAGAAAAGAGAAACTTACGGCTGCGCGCGCTCCTTGTGTGCTCTTCTTGGGATAGCATTTCTCAAAGATGACATTTTTACGAGCCTAGCTGAAGGGTTTGGGAACAAAAATAAGAATATAAAAAAAAAAAAACAAAATAGCTTCTACACACTAACCGAGATACAAGAGCAAAAACGAATTCGAGCAAAAACGGCGGAAGCTTTCTGAAGAATAGCAGAGATTGAAGCCGCCGATGAGATGACAGACACAGTCGTCGATAGGGGTGAGCAAAACCGGATATCCGGATTTTCGGATATCCGAAATTCGGATATCCGAATTTTCGGATATCAAAAGATGATATCCGTATCCGGTCCGATTTTAATCGGATATCCGAAAATCGGATATCCGCTTTATTCGGATATTTAAATCGAATATCCGCATCCGGTTTTTAAATTTATTATAGTATAACATATTTTCTTTACAAAATCATTTCTTATCAAAATGAAAGATATATTTTTTCATATAAAAATTACTACACATAGTAATTAACGCAATATGTGGATTCATTTTTCAAAATTACATAATAAATAATAAAAAATGAATTCATGATTCAAAATATATTCTGTTCATAATCATTTTTATTATTTCTTATCAAAATAAAATTTATTTTTTCATAAAATTTCTACACACAGTAATTCACACAATATGTGAATTCACGATTCAAAATTATGTAATAAAATAATATAAATATAAATATTTCTGTAGGATTTTGTTTCCTTTTTGACCTTATTTTTCATTTGGGCTATTTTTTATTTTTTAATATAAAACCGGATACCGGATATCCGGATTTTAGACAAACCACTATCCGTATCCGATCCGGTTTATTTTAAAATAAATCGGATCGGATATCCGATCCGGTAAAACCGGATATCCGGATTTTTTGAAAACCGGATATCGGATCGGAATCCGGTTTTCGGATATTTTTGCTCAGCCCTAGTCGTCGATAACCTATGATGTAAGGTAAATATGTTGGGCGGGCCATCGAATTAGCGAATACTAATTTAATGGTCTGTCTAGATGGGGTGATAACAATTAACAAATAGTGAATGAATAAAATGGGTCTTAGAAGAAGGCCCAATTTAATTACATAACTAATTTTATTATAATATTTCAATCCAACATGGCTGGCTGTCCAACATGGCTGGCTGTCTGTTATAATAAAATGGGACGTGAGGAACCTGCAACTTTCATGGCACAAACACTTTGTAATTAATTTACAACGATGATTATTGCTTTGCTTGAGATGATAATGATGATAGCAGCAGCTTAATGAAACATGTTGTGTGGGTCTCGGCTCCATTATTTTGCTTATAATTGCTTCAGCAGACCATAATTTGTCAAAGCAAACCTCTTTTCTGTATATGTTTACAATTTAATTCACACACACATTTCCTCATCATAATACGACATACATTCCTTTTTTCCATTCATCAACTAAAATTTCGCCAAGACTGGTGTTACCAACTGCATCACATTTTTATTTTTTCTAACCAAAGCAATCATATAAAGTCAAGTAACCTTGAAACAGACATTGGGTTTTTGTTGAAATTAGAGGATAAACGAACTTATATTAGTTCTTTTTATATGATCCCCGACCATTTATATATATATAATATATATATTATATAATAAGCAAAGCTTGCTCTGAGTTGCTTGATTATGCTTTAAGCATATATAGTTGGAACTTTTTGCCTATTTTGATTATAGACCAAGTCAGTCCCCGATTCGTGCTTGATATCATCTTTTGGACCACTAACTAACAGCTAGAAAGTCAAATCTCACACTCGACTTCAGTGTTATATATGTATGTTAGGTTGGGGCTGGGCCATGCATGAAAGAACATTGCTTTGTGTACAGCGTATTATTTATACTATAATAATTCAGTATACCATCTTTCGTTAGCCGATACCCATGCTTTACAGCATATAGGTAAAACCCTCACTTCTCAAAGTTGAAAATAATTGGCAATGTTTGGTAATTGGTTTTCAGCTTAGATCCCTTGTACTCGCATTAATTCCAAGGCTATATAGTATTATAATTTGTATATATGATGCAATATATACAATTACAGGAGGAAAACGTTTAAGGTGAAAAGAGCACACATACCATACCAATTACCATAGGAGTGTGGAGACGACGAAGACGACAATGGTCCCATAAAATGACTAGTTGAGGCCCTTATTTGTAGTATAGTATAAATTCTTTATAATGTAGTAACGTGTCTTTTTTATTTCAACAGTCACTAGCACATGATTGTGCTTTCCCAAGCTTATAACTAATACACATCTTCGCTGTACTCGAATGAATACCTTTCTTTCGATCAATAGGTTATAAGCATCATAAGCTCATGCTGGGTCATCATTCTTCTCAGCAAAAAAAAATAAAAAAAATTAGGGAGATGTTGGCCAAATTTATCGTCATGCATGGCCATATAAATCTAAGTTAGTTAGCCAGCTGAATTTGTCTGCAAGAAATGACTAGTTATCGATTTGTTCTTCTTGAAGGAAACTCGTGATATGCTATTACTCTTTCATGTTTATTTATTTGATATTATTATGTAAGCTATATATTGCATGACTGAATCGAAGTAATAATCAGACTAGTGTACAAGAGTATATGCTTTCGTCCTCAGATGGGAAAGAAAAAATGTTGGGTCACTTACATGATGAGGAAACTCTCCTTCTTCATCCCCAAGACGAAATTACCGAAATCTAAAGAGGTAAGGCACCGCCATCCGTTGCAGCTTCTTGGTCTGATAAATTCTGCATCTACGTAATACTTTTACTAAGGACTCCTCAAAGAACTGGAAATGTTTTTTTTGTTGAGATGTTCAAGTTTAGGGAACATAATAATAATAATCCATGGAAAATGCTAAGCGAAGCAACTGAAGAGCAGAGAAAGCATGCTTTGGCTGTTGCTGTGGCTGCTGCAGAAGCTGCTGCAGAAGCTGCTGTGGCTGCTGCAAATGCTGCAACGGAGGTCGTCCGCCTCACTAACATTAACAAACCATACGAACTACAAAAGAAGATTAAGTATTTCGCAGCTGTTAGAATCCAGCGTGCTTACCGTGGACATCTTGTGAGTTTTGTTTATCTTGGCCCCTCGATTTTTTAACGTTATTATTACTCTTGAGTTTTATAATAAACCGTATGAATGAAGGCTAGAAAGGCGCTGGGTGCTCTAAAGGGACTAGTCAAGCTTCAGGCAGCGATTCGTGGGGAGTTAGTGAGGAGAAAAGTCATCAAGGCATTAGCGTCGATGATGTTCTCCAGCCTCCCATCATCGACTATGTCAGACTTTTTATATGTTGATCGGGAAGCAAGGCGAAGACGAAGAAGCATTAGCCAAAGGGAAGAGTCCTCCACGGTACATATTTTGTGTTTGTTTACTTACTTGTTCAGATTTTGACCACTCTACTCTACTCTATCTAACAACACAAGATTCATTTATTCTGAATGAGGCGGCAGGTTCAACAAAGGAGTTGGGACTTGAGCTTGGTTTCCAAGGATGAGATGGAAGCAGCAAGGTGTTTACAGGAAAAGCAAGAACCTATTGCTAAAAGGGATCGCATGAAGCAGTTTTCATATTCACACAGGGTAGGTCATAAATAAGAGATTTTCTTTTTTTATATTATCAGTGTGGAATCCTTTTCATTTGCTTTGTTTTTTTCAGGAGCTGAGAAATGATCAATCGTACTCAGAGAATAGAAAGAGCCGCCGTCGATATGGAGAAGGTGACAAGTTGAACCCCTTCTTCTATTATTGTTCAGACAACAGATTTGGCGACCTCACACAAATGAAGCTTAAAGAAGAAGAAGAAGCATCGACTAGTAATAGTATTACACCACCGAGGAGATCTTTCAGTTACGTAAAACATGGAGACCATGGTTGTTCCTTACCGAGCTCCCCTGTTTTATTTCCAACTTACATGGCTGCCACAGAATCTGCCAGTGCAAAGTCAAGGTCGCTCAGTACTCACAGGCGAAGGCTGATGAGATTCCATGAATCATACTCAACCCAACCAATGAGTTTCAGAAGAAAGACCATCACCCAACAACAACAACAAACAGGGGAAGGGCATCTTACTTAGATCATCATTGATCTTTTGGTTATTTATGTATTGTCGATTCAGATTGTTTTTACGTATGTTTTGTTGCAATTGAAATTGTCTGCGAATATATATCAATCAATTTTCCGCTTCAACAAGTTACAACGAGTTCATCAGTCAGACGTTGTAACATTACCAGAATCTTATACGTTCTTAGTTCTCGATCGGGTTAATTACAAGGGCTCGTCTCGGCTCGGCGTGGCATGGCTTGGCGCCGTAATAAAGAAAAGTCAAAGAGATTGTGTAAAAGTCAATCCATCTCTTTTGACCAACATCGTTCATCTTTTTCTTCAATCATTTTCCATTCTATGCATCTCACTTTCGCCCAAAAACAACAATTGAGGAGTCGATTCAAGCTCGGCAGTAGCAGGTACAGGGGCCATGTCAACAATTGCTCAATTCTCGTGTTTCTCTTCGTTAGTAAACGGCCGTAGATTCCAGCTCCACTCTAGATCGCGATATCATCGAACCAATGTCATGCCCGGAAAGGTAGTTAAACCTACTTTCTTTCTTCTTCTTCTTCTTCTCCTTTTTTTTTTCTCAAAATACATTCGTTTACGCTGGCGAAGCTTGATTTTGCTAGCTGTAACTGGCTTACTCATTAGGGCTTGGCGAGTTCTTGGTTACGATTGACAAAATAATAATACCAAGTGGTTGATTTTATGCTTAGTCGAGGATGATATTCATCTTACGCAACTGTCTTTTTTAGAGGTACAAGCTTGGAAGTTGATTCACTTGATATTATTCGTAGATGCAGTGTGCATATCATACATTGAATATGGTGGAAACTGTAGGAATTATCGGCTCAGATTTTGAAAATTTCAGAGTATGTAGCTCGGAGTGCGTGAATGATATCCTTTGGTTGCTGTGGAAGCTGTGAATGTGATGCTGGTGTGCTTTTGTTGCTCAGGTCAACCCTAACTAACTTGTCTTCTTCAGGTGTTACATGTTATGAGCAGTGATGGTCGTGGAGTAAAATCATCCAATTTGGAGGATACGACCACCGAAAGTTACGTGGATGATGCGCCAATATCACGGGATGGAACTTCTGTTACTACACCCTCTATCACAGATCCATCGAATGGCCGCTTTCATGAAGCTGTCACTTCTAGCCAGCCAAAAAAGGCAGCCATCATCCATGATTTTTGTCTCGGAATCCCTTTTGGTGAGTGTTGAGATTGATGGCTCGGGAATTCATTCACCTCTTTAGAAAAAAATAACGTAACCTGCGTTTGATCAGCTCCATTCTATCTTAACCACAGGTGGTTTTGTCGTGAGTGGCGGACTTGTTGGATTCATTTTCTCCAGAAATTTTGGCAGTTTGAGCGCTGGTGTGGTTGTTGGAGGTGCTCTGCTGGCGTTGAGTACTCTTAGTTTGAAGGTCTGGAGACAAGGAAAATCCAGCTTACCGTTCATATTGGGTCAAGCAGGTAACTCATTTTCAGACAATAGCAAGAGATTTTGAAAATTAGCTCTTTGATTAGTGCTTTACTTAAAGAAAATAAAGAGTGGATTGGTAATTGATGTCGCCATGATCGTAGTATTAAAAGAACAACAGCATGGTTAATGGATCTTGCCTTGTTCTGAAACCTGCAGTACTCTCCGTGGCCCTCCTATGGAAGAATTATCAGGCCTATGCATTGGTATGAGTTTTACCCTCACCCAATATATATATACTTCTTTATATAATATGTGAGGATATTCAATTCCATTAGCATTGACAATACACTCTTGCAGACTAAAAAGCTGTTCCCCACGGGGTTTAATGTTGTGATCAGGTATTTGTAACTGTACATTTTTTTCATACAGTTTGCATTTCCTTTCTCTGATAACTTTCATTCTCGTATCAGTGCGGCAATGCTCTGCTTCTATGCCTATGTGGTGTTGGCCGGTGGTAACCCCCCGCCTAAGAAGTTGAAGCCTTTGGCTTCTGCTGAATCACTGTAATCTTTCGGATTATTAAATTATATCCGCTGGACTCTTGAATTTTCCTCTATTTAGTAAGTCCGCTGTAAGTTGGAGTGAAGGGAAATAAAAATTCTGGAAGAAGAACTCGATAGTGGAATTATTGTTGTGATGATGTTAGCTTTTACTGTGTCGGATTTTTGTGTAATCTGAATATTTGGGAATCCACGGTTGGGCTCGCGTGGCGGTGTGTAAAGCCCAAAGCATTGCCCGTCGGCCCAAATTTAAGCAATGTCAGTAATTAAATGTCAACCAGTAAGTGCAGCAGGTGCAAACGTTTAATTGAATTGAATAGAAAATTCGCACAGGCTGGCTTGGCTATTACTCCTAGGTAAGGCTAAAATTAAAGAGATTTATTACAAAAGTCTCAAGGAGCAATGAATGACAATTAGTCAATGCTTATAATAAATTAATTTTAAAATAAACTTACAAGGAGAAAAATCTGTGTGTACGAACGACTTGCTGCTGCACAAAACATTCCCCATTAGAACGAACACATGCACACTCACACACCCTAAAAAACAAACACCATCGCTTCCATTCCTACGCACCACGAAAATAGTCGTGTCCCAACGGAATCATAAAAATCACACAAGCTAAATACATTCACCGACACAAGAAAATCACATCTCTTACCATAATTCGATAGCTCGGAAAATCCACCAACGCCATAAATCGAATTGAATCAAAGAGATAATTATCAAAACAGCGGAGAAAATGGCATCACCAGCATCGAAGAAACAAGCTGTATTCATAACCAGCCTCATAGGCCTATGGTATTCGACCAACATTGGCGTTCTTCTCCTCAACAAGTATCTTCTATCAAACTATGGCTTCTCTTTCCCAATCTTTATCACAATGTGCCACATGTCAGCATGTGCTGTCCTCAGTTATGTATCAATCATATTCCTCAAGATAGTCCCCGGCAGAGGATCAAATCGAGGTCACAGTTCTTGAGGATTGCTACGCTAAGTGTTGTGTTCTGTGCTTCTGTGGTTGGTGGGAATGTATCATTGAAGTATTTGGCCGTGTCATTTAATCAGGCCGTTGGTGCAACAACGCCCTTCTTCACTGCATTGTTTGCTTATCTGATGACAAGGAAGAGAGAGGCTTGGGCTACTTATAGCTGTCTCGTGCCTGTGGTAGGAGGAGTTGTCATTGCAAGTGGGGTATGGGTCTTTTTGCTTGATTTCATAAATGGAGCTTCTTAACGTAGAATTTCATTTTGTCGAACTGTGGTTTGTCATATGATTTTTTTGGGGCTGGTTAGTGTGTTTTATTTGTGATTTATTGCAAAGATTTCGATTTTATTCACCTCTAGTTGATGTCGATGTCGATTCCTGTCATATGGTAAATTGTTGATTTTCTTTGTCTTGTGTGAAAAAAGTGTGATCTTGTCTGGAATATTGCCTCTTCTTGTTTTAAAAAGATCTGACCTTGGTTTTAAGGCGTAGTTCGAATATTAGATCCCAAAAACCTTGACTAGTCTGATCAGAACTATCCGTTTTTCCTGTTGTAACATCAACGGTCATGGTCGGTTGAGTATTCTGAATCGTTCATTGCTTTACAGTTGAATTTTACTATTGCATCGAACTAGTGTAGGTGAGTGCGTTCGTGATGAGATATGTACGATATTTGCGACGATCTCAGTCTCAGATAAAACAATATATTGACACTTTACTTGCAGGGTGAGCCAATGTTCCATTTGTTTGGATTCATTATGTGTGTAAGTGCAACTGCTGCAAGGGCTTTCAAATCCGTGCTTCAAGGAGTCCTCCTCTCCAACGAAGGGTAATTTTTTCTCTTGTAAAAAATAGAAACTGTAATCTCTCTTATAGCTAGCTTATTAGGTATGGCAACAACTAAAAAGGACCTGTCTTATCTGCGCTGTTCGCTAGCAATCAGCTTATAACAGCAGCATAGTTTTGTCGCTGCAGGGAAAAGTTGAACTCGATGAATCTGATGCTTTATATGTCCCCCATCGCTGTTTTAGTTTTGCTTCCTGCTGCCTTGGTAATGGAGCCTAATGTATGGAGCACAGTCATTTCACTTGGAGCTCAACAAAAATTCATGTGGCTTCTTCTTTTTGTTAATTCAACGATGGCTTATGGTGCTAATCTCTGCAACTTCTTGGTCACCAAGCATACTAGTGCCCTTACTCTCCAGGTCATCCCTCTCTCTCTCTCTCTCTATATATATATATATATACACACACTATGTGCATATAGAGGTGACACCATTTGTCTCAAACCATTTCAGGTGCTAGGCAATGCTAAAGGGGCAGTCGCTGTAGTGATCTCCATACTCATCTTCCGAAACCCAGTGACGTTTATTGGTATCGCAGGCTACACAATGACTGTAATGGGGGTGGTTGCTTACGGAGAATCAAAGAGAAGATTTAAATGAACATTTCCATACTTCTTTATTAAATTGAATGCAAGCAAGTGAATTGCTACAGAGGAATGGGATTGTTCCATCATGCTATCTGTTGCTGTTGCAATTCTGATGACAAATGTAGGAATATAGATTGATAGATAGATAGCTAAGCCATGTTTGCTCATTGTATTTCGAAACAAATTGACTCAAGGTTCGACCAAACCAGAAGACCAGAAGAGCTGAAGACAATCAAATGAAATTGATTTATTTTAGTAGTGTTGTCTAACTTGAACAGAAAGCAGTACATGCACCATAACAATAAATGGCGAATGCATTTGTTTGACTGAAACAAAACCAGCCGTTTTCACCGAGTTATATGAGCGATGAATGCATCGAGTTCCCTGCAAGCTTCACCACCTTCTTCCATTGATTTGTTAATGGCAATGCTGATGTCATTTGCTCTTCTTCTAGTCTCATTTCCTTCTTCTGATGCCATCAACCTCTCCACTACGTTCTTGATCACCGCAGCCCTCACTGGTTCACCTCTCTCATGCCACTCGCTCACCATGAATCCTACCTTGAGCACTCTCGTCACAAAGATGGCATTGATGGACTGATCAGAGTGCATAGGCCAAGCAGCTATAGGAACCCCAAAGCTCATACTCTCATAGCAAGAGTTCCAACCGCAGTGGGTCATGAATCCACCTATCGATTCGTGTGCCAGAATTTCCAGCTGAGGAGCCCAATCTCTTACCACCAATCCTCTGTCTCCAACCCTTTCTTCGAACCCTTGAGGTAGTCCGATCTTTCTCGCTTCTTTCGCAAAAATATCGGCTCTATCCGAGTCTCTCAGCACCCACAGAAACTTGTGATTGCTCTGCTCGAGCCCCATTGCTATCTCTCTTGCTTCGTCCTCTGAAAGGGAAACGCTTGTTCCAAAGGAAACGTAGATAACCGATGCTGGTTCTTGCTCGTGGAGCCACTCCAAGCACTCGTGGCTGCTCCTTTTTTCGATTTTCCTAGGAATCGTTGGCATAATAGCCCACTGTAGTTTGTTTTTGCCGCCGCCGATCTCTTCCCTAGCCATGAGATTGACAAAAGCATCATCGATGACTCTGCTGGTGTTGTGTACATCTCCGCATCTCTCTTGGATATCATTGTACAGTATGAACTGTAGAACTGCCTCTGGCATGAGCTCACTCACAGAAGGAAAGTCCTCCTCAACTAGTCCTCCGTCAACTTGGAAGGGCTTACCCTTGGCATCCCACAACGAGTAGAAAAGATTGAAAGCCGACAGGCAGTTGAATGCATAAGACTCAACATCGGAAATCTTAACAGCATCCCTGACAGCCTCGGACATCATCCTGTCGTATATTAGGACGACCCTCTTTGAGGAAGGCAGTAGTTGTTGTTCCCTGACGAACGAGGTAACAGCTTGTCTGAGGCCCATGTAAGCTTGAGTCGCCGGAGCAAAATGCACCGGCGTCTTGTCCAAGGCATGGGGATTTGGATCGGGGGCGGAGATCGGAGGAGTTGGGAAGTCGTGGAATTGGATGCCTGACAACAGATCGCCGTTGCATCGGAATCTGGCTTGGCGGTTGTGAGTCTCGGTGCCGATGAAGTGGACTTTGAGGCCGTAGGATGCAATTAGAGAAGAGAGTTGAACAAGTTGATTGAGGTGGCTTTGAGCTGGTAAAGGCACCATGACGACAACAACATCATTATACCCAAGTCTAACAGAGGTTAGTAGAGTTGGATCCATTGATTTTTTGATAGGGGAGAGCTTCGCACTACAAAACGAGGAAGGGGATGAGAATGGCTTTGGGACCCTAAACTTGAACTGAACGGCTATTTAATAATAATGAAAGAAGAGAGCGTTGGATTATTTTGCCTTGATCGGTGTTATGCGCCGTAGGTAGAGGATAAATGCCTCCGTGCCGACAGTTATTTGGTCATAAAACAATTCCAAATAGACGATCTTTTTCAGGCCTATCTCCCATTTCACAGTCATTAATTTTAAGAATTCATTAATATAAAATAAAGATTTGATATTACCTATAATTCCAAAATGTATAGAAAATAGCCAAAAAGAAGGGACCTTGTTGCAGTGATTTTTAAATATATGTTTTTAAACCGAGAACCATTATTGGTTGCCACGTTATGATTTTAAATCACAGATATATATATATATATATATATACATATATTATGTTGAGATGACCAATAAAAATGATTGAGAACTTGCATATTCCTTATTTAATTGTTATTCAGATGAAATAAATCTTTTGACTAAAGTATAAATTTTTTAAAGGCCGTGTAGTCTCTACATTGTTATTTGGGCCGTGAAGCTTATTTGTAATGGGCTAAAAGGCCTATTTTCAAGGCCCAAAAACCATTTGCTATAAGATGCTTTCTTTCTTGCTCAAATTCAGTACTGAACTACGAAATGCATTCGAGCTCTGATACCTTCCTTCCCAGCTCACGGTTTCGCAACGACGTCGTTCCCGCCGTTGGAGAAGCCATGGGCGGACAAAGTGTCGGATGACAGACTGACAGGCAGTCAGTTTGTGAAATAAAAAAGGGCTTTTTGTTGGGTCTATCTGAGGCCGGGAGGGCTCTTGTCTTGGGAATTTTTTCATGTTTTGGTTAGCAAGCTGGCTCATTTAACCCAGTTTGAGTAAAAGCCCAACACATGTAATTGTTCCAACCAACATGTAGAATCTCTTCAGATAAATAAAATGCATATATTGATGCGAGCGGTGAAAGTTCCAAGTGTATTCGTTCGCTACTTTTCTTGCACAATAAAAACACATAGTGAATCTCTGCGTTAATTTACTCTATACAACAAAATAGGGTGTTAGTATTGACATCCCATTTGGGGTGTAAAAAACATTGGAAAATGTTAAATTAAAAGAAATTCTTATGTTGGTTTAAATAATCATAAATACCACGTTTTAATATTCAAGATCATAAATTAATCACGTTTTACTAGTAGAATGTAATTAATAAAAATAATTGCATACTATAATTATCACACAATAAATCATGTCAACATTTGTTAACATAAAATTTATTACAATAGCTTAGCTATACAATATAAAAATAAATAATAATAATAATATATAAAGAAAAATGTCACAATGTAAAGAGTAATCTTGTCTAAATAAAAATTTAAAACATCACCTCATTACCGTGATTTAAAACCACTTAGTATTTTTGGGGTGATTCAAAACTTGAAATATCATCCTATTTTCACCAACTAAGTGATCTGTAATTATGGCGATGAAACATTGCATAGGCTCAGTGGCGGAGCGACGTGAGAACTAGAGCTGAAAGTTTGGGCCGCGGCCCATGGGCTAGCCCGGCCCGACCCGATAAATATCGGGTTTGGGCCTAAATTTCATCAGCCCGATAAATAATCGGGCCCATTGGCCCGGCCCATTAGGCCCGGCGGGCTAACGGGCCACGGGCCAAAAACCCGACGGGCTGCGGGCCAAACCCGGCCCGTTAGTTGTATGTGTATTTTAAAAAATTTCTATATATAATGTTTATAAAATTCAATTATAATATTTATATAATTCAATTTGATATGTAAAAAATAATATTTTTGATAAATTTATGGGATATAAAATTTTTGTAACTATATATTTGCAATATTGGGTATAATAACAGTATAAAATATAAGTATTTTTGAAAAAAATAAAAGATTTTGAAATAAAAAATTAAAAAAAAAGCTAAAAAATTAGGCCCGTTAGCCCGACGGGCTGGCCCGGCCCATGACATAATGGGTTTGGGCCGAAGAATATTAGGCCCATTAAATTTCGGGCCAGCCCGACCCGACCCGATAAAATCGGGCAGCCCGCTATATTCGGGCCGGGCGGGCCGGCCCGCCCAATATTTCAGCCCTAGTGAGAACAGTGGGGCCCTTTACCCCACTAAATTTTTTCTGTTATTATTATGCAAGAAAAATTGAGTATAATTCTTAATTATTTAACATTAGTACAAAATGACCCCATTCAATGTTATAAGTAGATTTAGACCTCATAAAATAAAATTTTATAGGTATATTTGGACCCCACTAGTTTCAAGGTCTAGCTCCGCCACTGCACGCTAAACAAATTCCCTCAAACAAAGACCCCATGTGGTACTAAAAATATAATTATAGTTAGCGTTACTTTATGTTTTTGGTATTTATAATTCATAATGTTGAAATATTATTCTTACGAAAAAATGATTTGTGAATATATAATTGTACAAAAAATAGAAGAGTGAATTCAAGTATAATTAAATATTTGTTATTATATAACTAGAATAAATTAAAAATAAAAGATTAAGTTATAATTAAACAAAGATAAATTTTTTTAATTGTATATATATATATATAACCGTGCAACAAAAAATTAAGTTATTATCAATTGTGGATGACTCTAAATGACGTATGATAATGTGGGGTAATTAATGTTTAGTGAAAAACATAGTTTTAAAGCTGTAATTAATTGTGTGATAATAAATAAGGGGTCTAAATATAATCAATGGGGATGTATATAGAATTACCCAACAAAATAATGGGCCATGGGAGGAGTTTACCAAGCGACGGGTGATAATAAATACCATATGGAACTTTTCACAAGTACCAAGCGCCTATACTAATATACTCACAATTATGACAAAACCTTAGACGTGTGCATTGATATTCTTGGCCTATAAATAAACTATTATTGTGTTATTTTCAATCGTTAAATTATGTAATAATTTTTTACTACATAATTTAGACGATGATTTATTTATATAAATTATGTTAGTGGTTACTAAATTTACAACGTGGCAAATACAAATAAGTCTTGGCCGTAAATAAAATGTTGGCCAGCCATATGATTTGGCCCTAGCACAAAAAAACAAGCTGTTTGGAACCGACTAAAACTTTTAATATTTACTAAGGCCAAATATTTAATGAAGATGCCCCTTTCGGATCATTAGTTTAGTAGATTTGGCATGTTGACGTGCCACAAAAAAAATGGCAGACAGCATGTGCCCACGGATGGTGCTCACGCTAACATTTCTATAGTTTAGTATATATTATTTATAATTTATGAGTTGCGTATGAGTGAATGATCGTTTGAATGCAGCATCTTTATTTTGCTATTCCAAATCAATGTTGACAAAGATATTATGGTTAATTAATCTACGGCCATTTATGTGCGCCTCATATCCCTCGTACTAGCTTTTGCTCTATGGACGATCAATTCTCACGATGCCCTATTTCAATGTGTCGTCTCATTATAATAGGGGTGAAAACGAGCCGAGCCCGAACATGGCCCAACTCGAGCTTGGCTCGGCTATACATATTAAAGCTCGGCTCGGCTCGATAAGCTCGATAAGTTGGGGTATTTGAGCTCAAATTCGGGCTCGAGCTCGAGTTCGATATATATAATTAAATTAAATAGGTATTTTAATATAAAATATTACATATTTAATATATTAAAAATTGAAATTATCGGCTTGATAAGAGCTCGATGAGCCTCGAGTCCAGATATGATAGGCTCGAAGCTCGACTCGATTACTAACAAGCCAACCGAGCTCGATTTTGACCGAGCTCGAATCAAGCTTTGATCGAGTTGCTTGCGAGCAGCCCATCTCGTTTACACCCCTACATTATAACTAGTACTGTCAAAACGGGCCGCCTGTTTTAAAAAAACTTTAAAAAAAACTAATAAAAAATAGGAAAAATTTAAAAAAATAAAGAATTCAAGTTGGAAAGTATATATAATTTAATCAATTTTTTTAATATTAATTTTTTATGTTATTAAATTACAAATCATAGCTCAAAAAATATAAAAAAACAATATACTCCCTCCGTCACAAACCATTTTATACATTTACTAAATCGGGCGTCTCAAATCTTTTGCACATTTCCTTATTTAGCAAAAAAACCATCACAAACAATCAATATAATAATATTAAATATTTTTAAAAGACGTGTCAAAATGTACACTTTTTTACATTTTAATTGTACTATATTATTAAAATATTCAGTTTCTTAATTCTCGTGCAAACTTCCAAATGTCCAAAAACATTCGAGACAGAGAGAGTAAATTCTTATTATTTAATATAATTATACAATATTATTTTCTGGCGGACCTGCCCTTGGCCCGCCTACGCGGTCCCGCTCCCTGGCAGGCCTGAAAATTAACAGCATACCCCACCAATTTGGTGGGGCGGGGCGGGCGGTCCCGGGGCCCGTTTGCCATCTCTAATTATAATGTCATCTCACGCAACTGTGTCTGTAAAGGGTAAATATTATGTATAAATGGTATTTGTTTGGCATGATTACATTGGAAGCATCATCCACTCTCTCTCTCCCTCACACACACACACTCTGTAAGCCTTGCGGGTTTCTTCTTGCGCGCCCAACAACACATGAAATTAAATATGAGACAGCAATACGACGACGAAATAGTTCCTCCACTCCCAAGAAGAACCATTGGTAGCTCATCATCATCGTCATCAATATCTTCTTACAAATCAATAAGCAACAGTAATGATAACAATAAGGTGATCCCATACAACACCTCATCTAGCCCCTGCTGCTCACAGCACCACCACCACCACCACCGTGCCCTCGTCCGTCGTCGTCGACCCAACACAACCGCCTCAGCCCTCCAGCGCGTCACCACAACCTTCCTCCGATCACTAATGTCCATCTTCAGTAGAGTCGTCGTCGTCGTCTCCTCACCAACAACAAGAACAACCTTAGAATTAGAGCCCACATGCATCAGCTCATGGCTCACAGCTACCACCCGGCCGCTAATATCCAACTCCCCAAGGAAAGTCACCGGAACCCTCTTCGGCCACAGGCGTGGACACGTCACCTTTTCCGTCCAAATCGACCCGAGATCCGACCCTGTTTTCTTGATCGAACTACCAGTTTCTACCTCAACCCTGGTCAAAGAGATGTCATCGGGGCTCGTGAGGATCGCACTAGAGTCTCAGAATAAGTCAAACGCCGGAGAAATGTCTTCCGCCGGTACTTACGGGGGCGGCGCGTGGACCATGTACTGCAACGGTAGAAAGTGCGGCTATGCAAGTTCGAGGGAATGCAGCGATTCTGATTGGCGGGTATTGAGCACCGTCAAAACCATATCAGTAGGGGCTGGGGTCATACCGATATTGGAGGACGGCCGTGGCGGCGCGTGTGAACTGGGGGAGCTGTTGTACATGAGGGCAAAGTTTGAGCGCGTGGTGGGCAATCGCGACTCAGAGGCTTATTACATGTTGAACCCGGACGGCAATGGAGGTCCCGAGCTTAGTATATTCTTGCTTAGCGTTTGAAGCGAAGGTATATTATCATATTATTACTCTGATAATAATCATCATCATCACCTACGCCCTGTAGTGTTGAATAAGTACTGAATATATCATATTGGCGCGTGATTTGCTTTTCAGTGGTCCGCCGGGCCTTTTTCTATTATTAAGATATACCGTGTGTATATGATGATACGTTTGATGTGTAGAATAATTAAATTGGTAAAGTGTGTGTGTGTGTTCTATATGTTAAGGTGTGCTGCTGCTACTTTCTGCTGCTGGTTGATTGCATTGCGTGCGCGTTCTTCATCATCATCAGCGTGTTCTTATTCTTAAACAAATTACTAATTACACTAACGGACTCATTGCCTTTTAGTTCAATTTGCTCACTTCATCCGTAGAAACATGGCGAAGGACTAAATTGGGGAATAATGCCTATGCCATATGGCGAAGGACTAAATGGGGGAATAATGCCTATGCCATGGGGAATAACTAATATATCTTGGTCGATATAAATAAGCAATAAATAGGACACCACACCAGCCAAGAATTTCTTTGTTCACTCTTGGTTATGGAGAGGTGGGTTTTGTTTTGGATACAACTATTTTGACTACCCAATAATCAATATAGTCAAAACTCAAATCAGTTAGTGGAAACCAATTATATATATTAAATTAGAGAGAGATCCAGATGAAAAGTCTGAATCTTATTATGACGTCGACACCTTAATAAAAGATTAGCCTTCTTTCTTTCTTGTAGGATAGGAACTCAAACTCATTTGTAGCACAGTTAGCTTAGCCTATGCATGTGATGAATTTTGGGTCCTCTAAATTCGGCAAAATAAGGCTTTAATATTGTGAGACCTAAATGTCTTGAGCCCACGTCAGATGGTACTTTGATCGCTAAAGCCCATCTTTATGACACACTACCATTTGCTTGGTCCCCTCCCTCATTTCTTAATGCTTTATCTAAGGCAAGCTCTCTCTCTCTCTCTCTCTCTCTCTCTCTCTCTCTCTCTCTCTCCCTATAATCCTAATTATATATACACGTACATAAAGATGGGCTATAGCAGCAAAGGTATCATCTGAGATGGGCTCAAGGTCATTGTTCTCTGACATCTAGGCCTCACAATATTAAAGCCTTATTTTGCCGAAAGACCCAAAATTCATCACACGCATGGGCTAAGCTAACTATAGACTAATTACTATAAACTAGTTTTGGTCCGTGCTATGCACGGGAATTTTATTTTACTTATAACAGTTATTAGTATAATTTATAGGCATTTTAATTATAACAGTTATTAGTATAATTTATTATTAACTAAATAAAATGGCATGTGTAATTACAACCCCATATAGACCTAAAAGAGTAAGGGTCCTACTATTCACACCCCCCATTGGACGAAAAATGCTATCCGCACCCCCTAATAATTTAATACTTTCTATTTTAATTTTTTAAAATAACATGAAATTTGTTAAAGTTGTTTTCTCTAATTAGTTTCCCTCTTGAACTCAACAATAATAATTTTATTAATTAAATTATTATAATATTTTGCTTTTAATAATACTATATATATAAATACTCACTAGTTTTACATTTTATTATAAAAAGTGTTCATACTTTTAAATTTATAAGCATTGAAAATTAACTTAGTAAAGTAAATCATATAACACAATATATCTTATTAACTTAAATAAATATTATTGAACAACATTTATATTTGATTAAGTGAAATACACAATCATATATTTGTTTTGCGAATCAATGACACATGAATAATATAAGAGTGCTTATGCTAAATTATAGATGATCTAAATATAAATAATTTGACATAGAAATATTATTATATTTATTTTTTGGAGGAATTAAGATATAAATTTAAAGATGTAACAATGTTAAAATCATTGCCAAATAAAAGCTAGTACATAATGTTAATTTCCTTTTTTAGTTTGTATGTAATTAATATGTGAGAGAATTTAACTAATAAAGAACTAGTTAATTTTGGAAAATACATTATTTAATACTTGCTAATTATATGGGGGTGTATTTAGTAATTAGGGGGGTGTGAATAGAATTACCCAAAGAGTAATTTATATTTCTAATACTGACATGTCATATAGGAATTAACTATTAGAGTGGTCAACGAGAGTCCACATCCAACTTTTATGATGAGTTGAGTTCCTATCCTACAAGAAAGAAAGAAGGCTAATTTTTATCAAGTGTCGTCGTCCCTCAGTAAAGTCATAATAAGACTGAGACTTTTCATCTGGATAAAAATGTGATGCAGTTGGTAAAACCAGTCTTGGCCAAATTTTAGATGATGAATGGAAAAAAGGAATGTATATCGTATTGTGATGAGGAGATGTGTGTGTGAATTAAATTGTAAACATATACAGAAAAGAGGTTTGATTTGACAAATTATGGTCTGCTGAAGCAATTATAAGCAAAATAATGGAGCCGAGACCCATCACAACATGTTTCATTAAGCTGCTGCTATAATCATTATCATCTCAAGCAAAGCAATAATCGTTATAATATTAATTACAAAGTGTGTCTGCCATGAAAGTTGCAGGTTCATCACGCCGCCATAGTCCTTTCATTGTCTTAACTTAATGCTCGGCTTTATATTATAATAGAAATAATCAAATTACGTAGAAATTGAATTGGATTGGGATGAAATTGCAGGTTCATAGGGGTATGAAATTGAATTGGGTCTTCTTCTAAGCCCATCTTATTCGTTCACTATCGGTTATCACCCCACCTAGACAGACCAATTAATTAGTATTCGCTAATTCGATGGGCCGCCCAACATATAGGTTATCGATCGACGACTATCTATTTGTCTGTCATAGTGTCATCTCTCTCTCTCTCTCATCGGCGGCTTCAATCTCTGCTATTCTTTCAGAAAGCTTCCGCCATTTTTGCTCGAATTCGGTGTTTTTGTTTTTTCTTTTTTTTGATATTCTTATTTTTGTTTCCAAACCCTTCAGCAAGGCTCGTAAAAATGTCATCTTTGAGGAATGCTATCCCAAGAAGAGCACCCAAGGAGCGCGCGCGGCCGTAAGTTTCTAATTTCTACTCTAGAGAATTCGTGCCCTTCCGATTTTGTATTTAATTGAGAAGATCAATGTTTCGTCCGTCAACTTGTGCTTTCAATAAGTTTGATAAAATGCTCACCCTCACTCTGAGTTATTCTGTAAAGTGTAAACTCAACAGGTAGGAGCTCTTTGTGAAATTCTGTTTTTTTTCCTCTCTAACTTAGGAACAAATTTAGGATTTTGATTGCTCGCAGACTATATAATTCAGGAGATACAGCTCAAGATTCAATTGATGTAGTGAAAAAGATCTGCAAATTAATGACTTCTTGCCCCAAAGTAGGCATTGACATTGCGCTTGATCAGAGCGGTGTAAGGGTTTCGGAAGACGTAGTTGAGAAAGTGCTGGAGAAGTTTGAAAATGCCGGAATGCTGGCCCATCGCTTTTTTGAATGGGCCGGCAAGCAACACCATTATTCCCATAGTATCAGAGCGCACCATGTAATGATCGAGTCCTTGGCGAAGATAAGACAGTATGAGATAGTGTGGGATCTTGTCAACAGCATGAGGAGCAAAGGATTGCTAAATATCGAGACTTTCTGTATAATCATGAGGAAGTATGCGAGGGCGCAGAAAGTGGATGAAGCAGTCTATACGTTCAATGTGATGACTAAATATGGCATAACTCCGAATCTAGCTGCATTTAACGGGCTGTTGAGTGCTTTGTGCAAGTCTAAGAATGTCCGGAAAGCTCAGGAGATATTTGATTCCACTAAAGGCCAGTTTGTCCCAGATTGCAAGACCTATAGCATTTTGCTTGAAGGCTGGGGAAGAGCTCCCAATTTGCCTAAAGCTAGGGAAATATTCAGTGAAATGACTGATTCTGGTTGTACTCCCGATATCGTGACATATGGGATTATGGTTGACATCCTTTGTAAAGCGGGTAGAACAGATGAAGCATTTGAAGTTATTTCCGAGATGGAATTCAATGGAGTTCAGCCTACGTCGTTTATCTACAGTGTCTTGATACACACATACGGGATTGAAAATAGAATTGAGGATGCTATTGACACCTTCCTTCAAATGGAGAGAAGTGGAGTTAACCCCGACGTGGCTGCATATAACGCATTGATTAGTGCTTTCTGCAAAGTAAATAAGTTCCAAAACGCGTATAAAGTTGTGTATGAGATGGAGAAGAAAGGGGTGAGGCCCAACTCTAGGACCTGTAATATCCTCATAAATGGCTTGATCGGTCGTGAGGAGACAGATGAGGCTTTTAAGGTGTTTCGTAAGATGATGGAAACTTGCGAGGCAGATGCAGACACTTACACGATGATGATAAAGATGTTCTGTGAGAGAGATGAAGTCGAAAGAGCTCTAAAGGTGTGGAGATATATGGAAAAGAAACAGTTTGCTCCGAGCATGCACACATTCTCTGCACTTGTAAATGGACTGTGTGAGAAGGGGGACGTGTCTAGGGCTTGCATTTTCGTAGAGGATATGATGGAAAGAGGCATAAGACCAGGTAGGCATACCTTTGGGAAGCTGAGGAAATTACTCTTGAAACAAGGAAGAGAAGATGTACTTGTTTTCTTACATGAGAAGATGAACCTTTTGGTCAAGGAACCGTTGTTCGATTGATGACATACGA
Source organism: Craterostigma plantagineum (assembly GCA_027422505.1). Classification (NCBI taxonomy): domain Eukaryota; kingdom Viridiplantae; phylum Streptophyta; class Magnoliopsida; order Lamiales; family Linderniaceae; genus Craterostigma; species Craterostigma plantagineum. Next base: position 40,455 of record JAPQWV010002242.1, read on the forward strand.
AAAGAGTTGAACTTCAAACTTAACAAATGTGCTGTGAAATGAATGTGATTCTTTGATCTCTTCGATGAGAGGATAAATTAAAAAATTGAGGGGCAATATTGCATATATACGACTTTTAAATTTAAAATACAGCCCAATAAATTTTCAGCCCGCTAAGAGGCCAACTTAGGGTTCTTAATCTTCTCCCTCCACCCGAATCTTCTCGAAACAAAAAATTCGATGTCGACGCCGCAAACCACCACCCTTGTAGCGCCCGCCGCCGGGGGGTCGGTCCACCCCGTGATCCCCCTCTGATTCCGTTGCTTACTGCGTTTGATTCTTGTGACAGGACAGGAGCTGATGGCTACTCTTAGTGGAGAAAATGACCTGTCCTCAGAAATGGAAGTAGATGCTTTCAGACGTCTTTTTCCTTTACGCTTTCACGAGCGTCACCTTGTAGAATCAATAAGATCCGATGGTCGTCCCCTTGGCGTAGCTAGAGAGACAACAGTAATGCTCGGTATGCTAAAGTTTATACAATTCAAATATCTTGTTGGGAGTTCATGTCACAACCTCCAACCGATCGCAGAATATATTTTTTTTTTTTTGGACAATCTAGGAGCTGTTGCATCTGCTAATGGATCCGCAATGGTAAAGATAGGCTGCACTGTAAGTGTATCGATTATCTTTCTAGTTGTTTAGCTGAAAATATGTGGTACCTCTTTAGGTGAAATAATCTTTATTTTCGGGTAATATCGTTTTTCTTTCATGTCAATGCTAAGACTATGTTGGCTGCCATTAAATTGGAAGTCATGACTCCCTCGGAGAGATCTGATGAGGGGTTCATAGGTAAGAGTCCTTTGTCTCGATTCTTCTTATCTCTTTTGGGCTTTTTCACTTCACTGGAGAGAACTTATTGGTTCTTATTTCCTTTTTCTAGCCATTGATTTCCATATGCCGCCGATTTGTTCTCCTCTGGTTCGCCCTGGAAGGCCAGCAGAGATAGCACCGGTGCTAGCAAAGCAATTAACTGATACCATTTTGAGGCAAGGGATCAAGCCCGGCAATTTTAGAATATTGACTATTGGATTGTATATTATAGAATGTTTAAAAACAACCATCTATCTGACTGCTAAGTGTGATACACGCGAAGAGGTTCTATTCTGTCAACACTTGATTCTGTAACCTCGCATATGTTTTTTTTCATTGATGTAGTTCTGGCATGGTGGATTTGAAAGAATTATCTTTGGTCAGTGGCAAAGCTGCTTGGATGGCATACCTGGTGAGATATCTTTATTCCTCTGACCTTACGATCAGATCATAGCGAACATCTGCGCAGATGGCTTGTTTAACAACCTTTATCTGCTTTGGATTGCTAATAATACCCTCACAGGACATATATTGTTTGGATGCTGATGGCTCACTATTTGATGCTGCATTGCTTTCTGCGGTGGCAGCTCTATCACATTGTGAGTTATGATGTCCTTCTTCAGCATAGTATTTGCCTGGTTATTAACAACAAATGCAGCTAGATTTTGATTCATGAGGACGTTAAAATCTTATTGTGCTTCTCCACATTTGCAGTGCGGATTCCAGAAGTCGCTCTCAATGATGAAGGAAAAATTGTCGTCGTATCTGAGGATATTGGTGAAGTAGCAGAGGCGAAGGAAACTGTCAATAAAGAGAAGAGAAAACTAAAGTTAAACTGTATACCGTTCTCTTTGACATGCGTTATCTACAAGAAGTATATTCTGGCGGATCCTACTTGTGAAGAAGAGTCCATAATGGAGACGTTTCTGACTGTGGTACTCGACTCTGCGTTTCAGCTCGTGTCCGTTAATAAACCCGGTGGACCCGGACTAGCTCAGACCTCAACAATTCAGGTTAGATAAATTTTTTGTTTCAATTGAGATAGATAGATGTGCTCATCAATCCAATGGGAGTACATTTCTGTGCTGTGTTCGTTGGTTGATGGTAATAGATTATTATCTCTGAGATTGTGGCGTGCTAAAACTTGCAGGATTGCATTGAGTTAACAAAGCGAAGAGTCAACCAGCTTCAAGCTATCTTAAACGAAGCAGTTTCAGACATGCAAGTTGACTGAATAATGTTGAGGAAAAGAAAAAATGATTTCAGTTTTTGAGTTTCTATTTATACAATCTTGACAACATTCATTGTACAAGTAAATTTTCTGTTGAGTTAATTTATGATTGGCTTGAATGGAAGGGCTTGAAAATATCATAATCCTTTTCAACGAGGGTCGCATACTCACTCAGCAATCAGCATTAGCAAAAGGTAACTGATGTACAGTGACGTTAATAAAATCTCTTGGTGTTCTCTCTCATCCACTCTCTTCGATCTCCAAAACTCGACGGAATCCAAACCAGCCAATCAGAATTCAAGAAACTTCATCATTAGTTACTCCAAACGGATAAAACAAATCCTACTTCGCGTCTCTCTCCTAAAATCCCATGAAACACAATAGCAACCTTATAAAGATGTCTACACTTGTTGACACGTGTCCCTCTGTTTCACCACTAACTAGTTCACCAGTTGGTTTTGCTCTTCCTCCACTGCGGTCAGAAGAGATATAAAACAGAACTTCCATAGGAAAAGCTTCAGAAAGTCTTGAAGACGCAACAACCCACAGAGGTTGAAGGTACATAATTCAAACTCACCGTTCTGTTACAATACAAGCTCTATCTTCTTTCCAACTCTTTGCGTCGTGCATTTGTCTACGAACGTTTGTTTTCGAAATCACCACGAGCTGGTTCTTATCAATGGCATCTTTGGTTTCTTCGCCATTTACAGTTCCACTTCCAAAGGTAGAACACCTTTCACCCCTCTCACAAAAGAGCTATTTCTTGCATTCTTTTCTTCCCAAGAAACTCCACCAAACCAACACACCTAAAAAATTCAAATGTGCTGCCGTAATTGGCAATGGCATGTTCACTCAAACCACACCCGAGCTACGTAGAATCGTGCCCGAAAAGAACTCTAAAGGTCTCCCCACGGTCAAAATTGTCTACGTGGTTCTGGAAGCTCAGTATCAGTCAGCACTCACGGCTGCAGTTCAAAATCTCAACCAAAAAGAAGAGCATGCGTCGTTTGAAGTTGTTGGGTACTTAGTCGAGGAGCTTAGGGATAAAAATACCTACAAAGCATTCTGCGACGATCTCGAAAACGCCAATGTGTTCATTGGCTCCCTCATCTTTGTGGAGGAGTTGGCTTTGAAGGTCAAGGCTGCGGTTGAGAGAGAAAGGGACAGGCTTGATGCTGTATTGGTCTTCCCATCGATGCCCGAAGTGATGAGGCTGAACAAGTTGGGTTCTTTCAGCATGTCCCAGCTCGGCCAATCGAAAAGCCCGTTTTTTCAGTTGTTCAAGAAGAAGAACAAGTCCTCTGCTGGGTTTGCCGATAGTATGTTGAAGCTGGTCAGAACCTTACCTAAGGTTCTAAAGTACCTGCCAAGCGATAAGGCTCAAGATGCTAGAATGTACATACTCAGCCTACAGTTCTGGTTAGGAGGTTCATCTGATAATCTTGTCAACTTTTTGAAGATGATTTCTGGTTCTTACATTCCGGCTCTGAAAGGGACCAAGATCGAGTATGCAGATCCTGTTCTGTACTTGGATAGCGGGATTTGGCACCCAATGGCACCTTGCATGTACGATGATGTAAAGGAATATTTGAATTGGTATGGCACGAGAAGAGACGCAAACGACAAGCTTAAGAGTCCAAGTGCTCCCATCATTGGACTTGTTTTACAGAGGAGTCATATTGTTACGGGTGATGAGAGTCATTATGTGGCTGTGATCATGGAACTCGAAGCTAGAGGAGCCAAAGTCATTCCAATATTTGCTGGTGGTCTTGATTTTTCGGGCCCCGTCGAGAAGTTCTTTATTGATCCCATCACGAAGAAACCGATGGTGAACTCTGTCGTGTCGCTTACCGGTTTTGCCCTAGTGGGTGGTCCGGCGAGGCAAGACCATCCTAGGGCAGTGGAGGCATTGATGAAGCTCGATGTGCCTTACATTGTGGCGTTGCCTTTGGTGTTTCAGACCACCGAGGAGTGGTTGAATAGTACATTGGGGCTTCATCCGATTCAGGTTGCTCTTCAAGTGGCTTTGCCCGAGCTCGATGGTGGGATGGAACCTATTGTCTTTGCTGGCCGCGACCCTCGATCAGGCAAGTTATTTTCAACCTTTTTTCTGAATTTGTTCCTTTGGCATTTGATGCTTAGGCTATTCTGATAAAGAGTCCTCATCATTTTGTTTCTGTTGCTCAAGTTCATTTTCTGTGATTGTTACAGGAAAATCACATGCCCTTCACAGAAGGGTGGAGCAGCTCTGCACCAGAGCCATCAAATGGGCCGAGCTGAAGAGGAAATCGAAGGTACCTATCTCAACCATCACGGAAGCGTGAGCTGCACTGATCTTAAGAAGTTACTGACGTCGAAGCTATTTTATTTGTTCCTCTATGCAGACTGAGAAGAGGCTGGCAATTACTGTTTTCAGCTTCCCTCCAGACAAAGGCAATGTTGGAACTGCAGCTTACCTAAACGTCTTCTCTTCCATCTATTCTGTCCTGAAAGATCTCAAAAATGATGGATACAACGTTGAGGGCCTCCCCGAAACTGCCGAAGCTCTAATAGAAGAGGTAATTCAAGACAAAGAGGCCCAGTTTAACAGCCCAAATCTCAACGTAGCGTACAAGATGGGCGTGAGGGAGTACCAAAGCTTAACACCATATGCAACTGCTTTGGAAGAAAACTGGGGAAAACCTCCCGGCAATCTGAACTCTGATGGTGAAAACCTCCTTGTTTATGGAAAACAGTATGGCAATGTGTTCATCGGCGTTCAGCCCACTTTCGGCTATGAGGGAGATCCCATGAGGCTTCTCTTCTCCAAGTCTGCGAGCCCGCATCATGGATTTGCTGCTTATTACTCGTTCGTGGAGAAGATCTTTAAAGCTGATGCTGTACTTCACTTTGGTACCCACTGTTCTCTAGAGTTCATGCCTGGGAAGCAAGTAGGCATGAGCGATGTTTGTTACCCGGATAGTCTTATCGGGAACATCCCAAACATCTATTATTATGCAGCTAACAACCCGTCCGAGGCGACTGTTGCCAAACGTCGTAGCTATGCAAACACCATCAGTTACTTGACCCCTCCAGCCGAAAACGCCGGGCTCTACAAGGGCTTAAAGCAGCTGAGCGAGCTCATCTCTTCTTACCAATCTCTTAAAGACTCGGGTCGTGGCCCTCAGATCGTCAACTCCATCATCGGTACGGCCAGACAGTGCAATCTAGACAAAGACGTCGAACTCCCAGAAGAGGGCGTTGAAATATCTGCTAAAGAGCGTGACTTGGTCGTCGGAAAAGTGTATTCCAAGATTATGGAGATCGAAACCAGGTTACTGCCTTGTGGGCTTCATGTGATCGGTGAGCCTCCTTCTGCTATAGAGGCGATAGCAACTTTGGTGAACATTGCGGCCTTGGATCGTCCAGAAGATGGTATCTCTTCTCTTCCTTCAATATTAGCAGAGACTGTGGGCAGAAACATTGAGGATGTTTACAGAGGAAGCGACAAAGGTATCTTACAGGATGTTGAGCTTCTTCGTCAGATCACTGAGGCATCACGCGGAGCGATCACTGCTTTCGTGAACCGAACAACAAACGACAAAGGGCAGGTTGTTGATGTAACAGACAAGCTAACGAAGATCCTCGGATTTGGAATCAACGAGCCATGGGTTCAATACCTCTCAGACACAAAATTTTACAGGGCAGATAGGGAAAAACTCAGAGTCTTGTTTCAGTTCCTAGGAGAATGCCTGAAGCTGGTCGTGGCTGACAATGAGTTGGGAAGTTTGAAGCAAGCTCTGGAAGGGAAGTACGTCGAGCCGGGTCCCGGAGGTGACCCGATTAGAAACCCGAAAGTCTTGCCCACGGGTAAAAATATCCACGCTTTGGACCCACAATCTATTCCCACAACAGCAGCTATGCAGAGCGCGAAGGTGGTTGTCGATAGGTTGCTCGAGAGGCAAAAGGTCGACAATGGAGGAAAGTATCCTGAGACAGTTGCTCTCGTATTGTGGGGTACAGATAACATTAAGACTTACGGCGAATCACTGGCTCAGGTTCTGTGGATGATTGGTGTAAGGCCAGTTGCAGATACCTTTGGACGTGTGAACCGCGTTGAACCCGTGAGCCTTGAAGAGCTGGGAAGGCCTAGGGTTGATGTTGTGGTAAACTGTTCGGGCGTTTTCAGAGATCTTTTCATCAATCAGGTATGATAGTATATACTATACACATCTTTTTATATTTCCTCATTCTACTACTACTACTACTACTACTACTACTACTACTACTACTACTACTACTACTATTACTGGAATTACATTTCTGTTTTATGCTTGCTTGCAGATGAATCTCCTTGATCGGGCTATAAAACTTGTTGCTGAACTGGACGAACCCGAAGACCAAAACTACGTCAGAAAACATGCGATGGAACAGGCGAAAGAACTCAACGTTAGCGTGCGTGAAGCTGCATCGCGCGTCTTCTCAAACGCGTCGGGCTCTTACTCGTCCAACGTTAACCTTGCCGTCGAGAACTCTTCGTGGAACGATGAGAAGCAGCTTCAAGACATGTACTTGAGCAGAAAATCTTTTGCCTTCGACTGTGATGCCCCTGGTACTGGTATGATGGAGAAACGGAAAATCTTCGAGATGGCTCTCAGTACGGCAGATGCCACGTTCCAAAACCTCGACTCCTCAGAGATTTCTCTTACGGATGTTAGTCACTACTTCGATTCCGACCCCACAAACCTCGTACAGAACTTGAGGAAAGATGGTAAGAAGCCTAGTGCTTATATTGCTGACACCACCACAGCCAATGCACAGGTACAACAACATTGGTGCATATTCTTCTCTTCTTACTGTTGTGATTCATAGTTTAGTAAGTAGTTGGAAAACATGTTATGAATCGAAGAAACTGGATTTTAGGTGCGAACACTGTCCGAGACAGTGCGCCTGGATGCGAGAACAAAGTTGCTGAACCCGAAATGGTACGAAGGCATGTTGAAGAGTGGGTATGAAGGAGTTCGTGAGATTGAGAAACGCCTCACAAACACGGTGGGTTGGAGCGCAACTTCAGGGCAGGTAGACAATTGGGTTTATGAAGAAGCAAACACGACTTTCATTGAAGACGAGCAGATGCTAAACAGGCTCATGAACACCAACCCCAACTCCTTCAGAAAGCTTGTTCAGACATTCTTGGAGGCTAACGGCCGTGGTTACTGGGAAACCTCTGCAGAGAACATTGAGAGGTTAAGGCAGCTCTACTCGGAAGTCGAAGACAAGATAGAAGGAATTGATCGTTGATTCTGTCTTCTGTTTCCTGAAGAAGGAAGAGACAGACCTAATACATTTTATATATAGTATCAATGTGCAGCAGCCTAATAAGATTAACCAGTTTCCCACCCTCTGTCTGGTACTGCATGGTCGGTTGGATTCTTTCTGTGACTCTTTAAGACTATGATTCGATGAAGTTGATTGTCTCGAACAAACTTTGTTTGGCCTTTAAATTTTGTTGCAGCCTAAATCTGGAGATCATGTCCAAAGTCAAACTATTATTTTGGTTTTGTTGGCTTTTGCTGCCATATAAGTGATCTGTGATCATTCATTCTATCTGTATAAGTTAAACGATATAAGTTTTACTTGTACTTCCAACAACCTTAAACGCTCTTTTTCATCGTCCAACTAAACTAACTAAATAAAAAAACCAAGCCAAAACTTATATGTACACGCTATGTTATGACCAAATAATAAAACATGCCAACCATAATACGCGTACCTCGTCCGTAGTGGAACCAAGTCAAGAAAGCTGGTGGAGGATTCAGTGGTCTGAGAATATGTAGTCCCCTAAATACGTACCTTCAGTGATCGAGTTGTTCACAAGATCAAAGGAAGAAATCGTTCGATCACAATATTTTTATTCACAGAATCCCAAACAAAGAGAAGAACGGAAGCAATCTTTCATACATTGAAAATCGTTGGAATAATAACTTCAATGTATAATGTTGAGACTTAATACCCAAGTAGACTCTTCATCTTCCACTGAGCATTTGAAGAATGTGTTATATCAATAAAATACTCGAGTTTTCTTTTTTACTACTTTCTAATCTTCATATCAAAAATACATGTCAACATTATAAATATATATAAATATAATGCGTATGCTGAATTTAAAACAGAAAATAACAACTGATACACACTGCACTTATTCCATTATTACGCTTCTAGCATCGCATGCATGCTATGCTAAGGAGAATCTTATTGAAGGAACAGTTTATAGATCACAATGCGCCAAAGAAGATAATCTATCTAGTCTCTCAGTTAAACTTGGATTTGGATGGACCATAGGTACAACTCCTCTTTGGGCACAGGGAGGATGAACGCGGCAAGCCCTGTATCAGCTTCATAGTCCATCTCAGTATCTTTGTTGTCCACAACACATTTCAGTGGTGGCTGAGAAGAGTAGATGCCAAAGCGCCCGCATCCTCTGGCCTTAAGTGTGATAGTAGCTCTAGGCTTTGAACGGCTGCTGCCACTAGAACCATCAGAAAATATTTCATTTGTTTTTTGGACTTCAACCTTCTCTACAGCTCCGCTTGAGTTGAACATGTCCAGTAAACCGATTGGAGCAACTGATATGTTTTCCGTAACATTCTATTGTAGAAAATAAACGTGGTGTTAGTTACACTATAAATCGAATAAATAAAAATTAACATACAATGACTAGTCAGTCACCTACCTTCAGAGGACAGAGGTGGTAGAGTTGGTATTCAAGCACTTTGAGAGTCACGGGGATTGATGCACCTTTAGGCAAACGAATAACCTCTCCTGATTTCTGGGAGTAAACTATCGTTTCCCCATTCCACTCTGCTCCAGCGATTTGAGCAATGCCATCAACGTCCGTTGCTTGAACAGAGCTACTAAGAGTCCCTGGGGAGGCATCGTGGATTCGAGTCTTTTTTACTAATTTGCACCACCCGGCACCTTGGCAATTGAAGACCCCGACCATCCCGGAGCATTTGTTCATGTTCCAGATTTTGAGCAAGCTGAATAAGAAAAGGCAAAAGGTCAACGGCGAATTTACATTTTCATCAAGCAATATATATATATAATAGCCAGACACCTTGTCCCATCTCGGGCAGGATCAGCAAAGAGACAGTCCACTGTAGGCCGTCCAGGAAATTGCGCACGAAGAACCGATCCGTCGGGAAGAACCAGCTTTCTCAGGAGCTCAAAATTGTGATGACCTGGTTTGTCGCTGAATAAACCAAAAATATTAATCTATGGTTTATGAAAAAATATCTATTTATTTAATGCTCGCTATGAATTACCTGACATAAATTGCGCATCCTCCCACAGCTCGAGCCGCTGCATGATAGTCAGCAGCCGGGTGCAGGCTCTGCAATAGTAATGTGAATTCAACTTTTCATAAGTAAAATGACATAGTAGAAGAGTCTGCAATTGCGTTTCGCATAAATAATTGAGAAATGCTGCTAACATACGTGAAACATATCCCAATCGGGTTGCATGAACTCTCCCAGGAAAAGCGTGTTGTAAGCCACCGAAGAAATATGAATGGTGTGTGAAGCAGGATCACGAGGGTAGTAATCGTCAGATGCTCGGATAACTGCAGTCTGTCTTGTGCTGTATATCATATCAGTGTTGTGGCACATGCAAGCAATGCATCCGTTATCAGTGAAGTTCCGAGCAATGGAGGCTTCAAGAGCCTGGTGGTAGCTACGGGTGAGAGCAACTCTCCCACCGTGGCCAGCCCCAAGAGTCTCGATGATGTTCTGGACATCAACTTTTACTCCATCAACTCCACATGAAGCCAAATAAGCGTGAAGCTCGTTGTAGAAATTGAAGATCTTTTTCGGGTGCACGAGGCCCAGCCCATGCACGGCAAGACTATCCATAACAATGTCAGGTTGGTTGCCCATTACACCAGGAGATTGCACAGGATAAGCCAGGGCAGTGTCATAGTGTTCCAATCCAGGGCCAGCTGGTTGCACTCCTCCCCAGTAACCAGCTAGCGCGTGCCACACGTACACAAACCTAAGTTGATATAAATAGTATCATATGTTAGAAAACAAATTATTTTCTTGCTTATAAATTAACATAGTTAGAGATATTGTTACTTCACGTCGTGCTGCTGTTTGGCATCTTGGACAACATGTTTCAGACCTGAATCCTGTTCAGCAGTTTTCCCATTCTTTTGGAATTTCGCGTTCTCTTTGATTCCAGTTAGCCTGTTGGCAAACCTAAAAATCAAGAAGCAGCAGCATGTAAGAGGAAACAGCAGGCAGGCCATGTGATAAATGCAGGGACAGACTTGAAGGGACTTCTCAATTGGGTAGTCAAATGCTGCAATACAATTGACACGTTATGATTTACACTTACTCAAGGACGAAAAGGTTACTTACTGTGCTCCTTCTTGCACAACACAATTCTCATCTTGCTTGATGTCGCTTCCAATCTGTTGCCATCCATCATCAATGATCAGAAAGCGAGGAGGCGTGCCCCCCTCAGATAAGCTGCGAAAAGCAAATAATATATTAGCAAGTCATAATCTATTCCATGGCAACAACTCCCAACAAAGTGAAAACTGTTTCACCTCTTAAGACCTTGATCGACGCCCTCTGCAGTTACATCAGTGTAAAAAGCATCCCATGTGCACCAGCCAAACCAGTCAAGGAAAGAGGGCAACTGCAAGTAGTCCAAAATGAATGCATATATCAAATTAGGACATACCTGCACTCATACTATTCGATTGAAATGTCTACGCACCTTCTTCTTCTCTCTGTGATGAAATGTCTTCAAGTGCTTTTCAACAGCTCTGATTATTTACAAGGTAGTTAGCTAACTAAGAAAGAAGTGCATTCAAAGACGAGAAATCTGCAATTGTAGAGAGAATGCTACATGTACTACTAACTAAGTAAGAAACGCATTCAAAGACAAGGAATCTGCAAACGTAGAGAAAATGCTAACATGTACTACAAACTAAGAAAAAAGCGCATTCAAAGACGAGGAACCTTCAAACATAGAAAGGAAATAATGCATTACTTCACAGCATTGGTGACCACTTCAAAAGGATTAATTCCAGCATGCATGTAGACCAGATGAAGCCCTTGATCAGTTTCAACGGCATTATCTCCTGCAAGAACAACAAAAAACAAGGTCGTTCCAAGATTATATTTCACGGCATTATCTCTCATGCTTTTGCCCTTGATCCTATATGCTTCACTAAAAATATGCATTTGAAGCATGTGATATTTGAGCTCTTAGTACAGTGTTTTAAATGGTAAGTTGACACCATCGCTCACAAAGATTATACGTCTTCTCTTTATATGCATCTACAAGCTTGGTAAAGCAGAATATGGGGTTCGCCTGAGAGGGGTATACCATGTTTCTATGCATGATTGACCCAAATGGTTTATGTTGCATGATGAAAAAGTACTCACCGCTCTCAAGGCAGATCTCCAGCTCATTCTTGTCGTTTCCTTGAAGAGCAGAGCGGAACTGTCCCTCAAGAACAGGCAGGAAAACAGTGTAGATAGTTGGGGCATCTTCATGTTCCCTTTGCTCTCCACGAGCATGAATTGTGTCTCGAACGGAATATCCTTCCCGCATGTCCCCATGCGTTGAGTCATCCACCAGAGTTTGAAACGGAATAAGCACACAAAACGGACATCCCTGATTCAAGAAACATGGAAAACAATGTTTGGTAACTAACCACGTTTTCATTAACAATTCCTTCCATAATTGTTAACCAGGTGATATAGCCAACTCTTAATTTGCTAAAAGTAAGTTGATGGAGGAAAATATAAACATGAAATTAGAAAATGAAGAGAAACAAAGTGAGCCTGGAAAGTAGCGTAAGTGTACTATATCATGGAGGACAGAAGTCAGAAGCAATATGAGAGGTCAGTGCTTACTCTAATACCCCAACAGGAAAAACATGTAGGCTTTTGCTATCAGATGCCGTGGCTCCGATGAGTGCACCTTCAACGAGGCCAACACCTGATCCTGGAGTCAATACAACGTTGTCGGGTACACCGGTGAGTATTGTCTTCCCATGAACCACAAGATTCCCATCGTTAACGGAGATATTCGGAGTCACCGTCATATTTTCCAAGATCTAGGAATGTTCCGGAGTTTACAACACACCCTGAACAACAATAACCATATTATAGAAGATTACTCTCCCCTATCTTCAAGCTGTAATGAGGGGACAGAACAGCAAAATAGTTCGTGCAGATAGTCACTTGTATATTTATAATATAGAGGGGAATGGTCATTGCAGTTTGCACGATTTATCCATCACTGTTCACGTTGCACAAGATTGAGCCTATGCATGTAACTCAACCGCCCAAATTCCCGCACAAATTCACTGCAGACATCATTCATGCAAGCCTGTGAAGTTAGATTTACTACGTCCAAAAACGATTTTTATCTTGTAGTATACATGGATGGAATTTTGAAGTTCATTTGAAATAAGGAATAAGGATTTTTCAGTGGGGAACGGGAACAAAAATCTACTACTAAGCCAAAAATTTTAAATGAAAAGCGTATGTCATATCATAGTGCATTGCATTGTTGGACCATCAGACCAACATCCAGATCTCTAAGATCCATTAACTTTTCAGGATATCTTTATCAAACCTTTTCTCTTTTCGCAGTCATATCATCATTTTTTCATCTTTTTATCTTTCGCTGCTCAAATAAAATCAGAAAGGAAAGAAAAAGGACAAAGTTGCATTGATTGACGTCGGGCTAGAGATTCACACGGACACCCGAAGCATAATATCCTAAAATCGATAACTAGTTAACAAAGACAGATTCGCATGAGCAAGCCGATCCGACTCCATCATCAATCATGGTATATACTTCAATTCAAACACCATCAAAATGCAATTCATAGATATAACCAAGTTTCAAGTCCAGTGAGGCAACAAGGCATTCACCTATTGAAAGCTTAGATTTTTTTTTCTTCAACCCACACGAAAAGGGTGGATTTGGAGGTACCCATCCAAACAGAAGCTGAAATGGCGCAACACATGTTTAACATAGTACTAAAGACGAAAGAAATAAATAACCGAAAACTCTACAGTAGGAATCTCCATTGACATAACAAGATCAAATCACACCTCCAGGTAGATAACAAATTTTCAACGGGGCTCCGCAAACTGGTCTGTCAAATATTCTCTTCCGAGATAACGGAATAAAAAAGATCGTTATGTCGGCAAAATAAATGCTTGTCGAAAAATCATATTCGTCCAAGGAAACATAGTTAAAAAAAAAATTCACCAGAAAACTCCTCGCTCGAACTCTCCTTTCTTACAGAGGAAATCAACAAGTAGACAGGTATCATTAGAGTATGATATTCAGCACCACACCACGTTAACATTCTAAAATTTTCCCTAACAACCACAGGTCAATTCACAAACCTATTACCATGCAAATCAACAGGCACAAACATTTTACTACCGAATATTATCACATCTGTAAGAAGACTAAAATTACAAGTTACCTCTTTATTTGAAGCAGATAGCGGAACGCTGAGATCTCAAACGACAAATGGCAGCTCACCAGAAGCACCACGTGAGAAGAAAAAAGAGTGAGACTCAGACACACACACACACACTCACGCACCCTCAGAAGAAAATTTATGAGTGTACGCAAGTGGTGTTCAACAAGGGAATCAAGTGTGCGAGTTTTGAAGAAGAAAATCACGGGGTTTATATAGTAACGAGGGCGTTCAAGTTGGGGGTTCTAAGCGAATGAATCAGTGACACGTGTAGGGCACTTGCGTGGTTTCTAAGGGTACGTTATCTAGACGGTTAGGGATCTGTATTCCACTTTATGTATTCCACTCCGTATTTAACGAACCAAAATCGTTACACCTCCCCGACAAGTGTTAAAACACACATAAACATCATTACACATATGAATTTCATTACAACAAGTGTTTAAACAAAAAAAAACCTCATTATTACGTATTTTTCTAATATGAAGTAGAAAAATCAGTATTATATATTAAAATAGAAAAATACGTAATAATGAGGTTTGTTTTTGTTTAAACACTTGTTGTAATGAACTTCATAGGTGTAATGATGTTTATGTGTGTTTTAACACTTGTCGGGGGAGGTGTAACGATTTTCGTTCGTTGGAATACGGAGTGGAATACAAAAAGTGGAATAGAGGATCTCAACCAGTCCAAGACTCTTCATAATACTGCTTTTATCTACTAGTTACATGGCCTACTACATAAGCATAAAATGCTCAAATATCAAAACTTTATTTCGTTTTCTCGCGGTGAATTTAGGGAAAAATATCCATTTATATAAAAAATTTGCAAATAGGCAGGTAACTAGTAGATAAAAGCAGCATTAGGAAGAGTCTTGGGCTGGTCTAGATAAAAAATTTGCATAAAATACCTCTGTCAGAAATTTCTTTTTTTTATATATAAGTAACTGTTTGGCTACATGTACCATTTCTCAGTCTTGGCGAAACTTTTTAGTATGTGTAGTATGTACTACTTCACGCGTTTATACGGTAACCTATACATTTCTATATGGTACATTAATTATTATGTGATGTATTATTTTCTCACTGTATTATGTATCCAAATACGTTGCTATATGGTATCTAAATGTGTTATATGATGTACCTTGCGGCGGCTTAGGTATCAATGTGCAAAAAATTTATTCTAATAAGTTTCTACGTATAAAATACACTGACATGGTAGTCGCAAGTTTTTATGCGTATGGGTACTATTATGTAGATTCCACTTTTCTCTTTTATTGCGGTGGATGAATATTAGTTGCTACTTATTTTTTACTACTAGTATTGGTTTCAACTTTCAATCAGGGTTGTGCAGATTGCCTCATTAACCGACAAAGTATAATCAATCAACACAGCGATATCGTTTAAGAGTACAAAATCCACGTGTATTGTCGGCATCGAGCAAATAAAATTATCGTTGCAAGTAATCTTGTCAAAGATGTTTACCAAATATTTGGTGGCTATCAATTATCACTAACAGTAAGTAACGAATTAAATTTTATTTATGCTCTACTCTGTCATCTCGGATATCTTTTGATCTGATTTATCTAGTACCGACTTGTGTTAGAACTCTAGCTTATCTTACTCGTCTCCTCTGAGAGGCATAACGTGTGTTGTAGTAATTGTATGCGCAACAAAAAATAAAAATTATTGTCCCCGCTGGCCTCTGTTATAGTATTTCCTTTAAACAAAATGATGAACAAGAAACCTAGCTAGATGCCAAAGATAGCACGAGTTGCAACGGAACAGGTGCTATCTGCGATGATTAAATTAAAATTTGATATTGTTAATACTTGGATTTAAGTGCGCCCTTAAATAATCGTTTCTGCCTAGCTACGCCAAAAAGCAATGGTGGAGAGCAATTTGAACGTTCTTTTTGTTAATCAAAGCTTTGAACGTTAATCTTTTGCCTGCTTTTTATGTCATAGATGCTGCTGCTAGTTGATTCTCAAATTTTAATTGAGAGATGATATGCCACTACTGGCTGGTTTGATATATTCAACACATGTAACTTCCCCTTATTATTTTCCAGAGACGATGATTTTAATGCGATACGATATTATTGCAGGCAGTTAACTTTATTTTTATTATCATTATAATCATCCTCTATTCCACTTTATTCCACTCCGTATTCCAACGAACGAAAATCGTTATACCTCCCCCGGACAAGTGTTAAAACATACATAAACATCATTACACTTATGAATTTCATTACAACAAGTGTTTAAACAAAAAAAAAAACCCCATTATTACGTATTTTTCTAATATGGAGTAGAAAAAATCAGTATTATATATTAAAATAGAAAAATACGTAATAATGAGGTTTTTTTCTGTTTAAACACTTGTTGTAATGAAATTTATAGGTGTAATTATGTTTATGTGTGTTTTAACACTTGTCGGGGGGAGGTGTAACGATTTTTGTTCGTTGGAGTACGGAGTGGAATACAGAAAGGAATAGAGATCTCAACCATTATAATCATAACCTTAAGATAGTATGAAACTTTGGAAAATTTTCAAATCACAAAAGATAATACGACAACACGTCATGTATTGCAGTGGACCAGCACATGTATGGTACTGTTGTTTTATGCGGTGATCAGTGGGTCCCAGCCTGGCAATTGGATGGTGCAAGTGCATGTAGGGGAATCTTGTACGAATTACGCTTACCGTTTCAAATAAATAAAATAATCGAGAGTATTTATTTAGCTATCTTATTAGTATACGTGGTAGCTTAACTCGGTAAATTTTCAAGTTATAATCAATGCTATTTTGCCTAAATTTATGGCTGTTAAGATAAATTTAGCTCTTTAACATGTCAACAAATATGATTCATAATTCGTATAATTATTTCCCCTCGCTACTTAACATAATTTAGACTACTTACATGATTCTTTTTCATTTATGGAGTTTTCTAGTATACTATTTTTATTTTATCAGCGTTAGGGCTTGTTATAAATCGTCCAATAGTCTGTAAATTGAGTTTTATTAGAAAAATATTAAATAGAATAAAAAGAAAATCATCACTACCTTTACTTACAATTTTTAATGAATTATTAAGTTACTATTTTTACTTAATTATAATTCTTTTAATTTGACAATAAATCAATTTTTATTTTAAAATTATAATATAATATTATGCACATTCATTTGCGTGTGCGCGAGGATACCAATTTTAACTAATTCACGCGGACACCAATTATGTCATAGATATGTATAAATATGTGATTGACAAGTTCAATTATTGTTCCAGACATTAGATCAATATACATCACTATTTGCTGTCAGCAATCACATATGAACGATATCATAAGCTTTAGTTTTCATTAAATATACGTATATATGTATATAATAGAATTTAAGATCCGCACAACGCGAAAATAATACCCATATTTTCTCAGGAATTTGCAAATAAGAGAATAAAAACCTCTATTGTAACGCGATTAGAACAAAAAAAAAAAAAAGATCTTTTCTTTCATACCGACTTACTGCCTTAGTGGGTTTTAAAATTTGACTGTTCAACCTTACACCGTATCGCATTCATGTTGTAACACCCATCTGTGTATGTTTCATTATAGATGATATATGTCATTCTATGCTCACTTAGGTAATATTGAAGATGATAGGTTAGACAAACCAAAAAAATTCATCCAACAAAATAAGTAAAAATTATTCGAACTTTTTTTTTTTCTTTTTGTTTGGACCGTGCATTTGATACCCTCAAAACTGATATTTAATATTTATGATAAATTAACAAAATCGTTTGTTCCCGACTTGAACCTTTGTAATAAATCATCAAATTCAATAAGATAATAATAGTAACTTTTTGAAAAATCCATTTATAAAAATTAGGTACATTAAAACTTTAAATTAATAATTCATAATATTTAGATTATATATTTATATGTGGGCGCATTTGTATAATATATTTTAATTGTACATTAAATATTATATGTGAGCGCATTTATATAATATAATATATAACAACACAGAAATATGAAAGTTGATTATATGTTGCAGGCAGGTTGATTGACGAATCGATTCTCATAATTATTCCTAATAAGTAGATTAGCACGAAAACTAAACTATTAGAAAATAAGTTAGAATAAATAATAAGAAACATAAATATATGCATTCCCAAGTGGAAATTTGTAGCATCGTGACAAGTAGGTCAATATCACGACATATAGGGTCAGTAGGAGGAGAAATAGGCAGAATCTAGATTACGACGAAAAGAATTGATCATTCCCCCCTAGCTGCTTATAAGTATTAATATATCAAGGTGAATGATGATAAATAGAATAGAGGAGCATATTATTTAATGAATTTCATGGTGGAGATAGAAGCAAGGACGACCTCCCCTCCTGCACTGCATATTGTAACTACTAGTTACATATTATTCGCGATCGCGCTTCCTTTAATATATATAAATTGTGATTTATCGTATTCTGTTGAGAGATAAGTTGTCGATCAACGATTGTTCGTCTAGTGGAGGCGAGGGGAGTACCACAAATTATTATATGATGATATAAATTATAGATCGAGAATGGACACCGTCAGACAAAACACAAAGCACCTCCAAAGTATTCACGTTAGTAAAATTTAAAAAAATAAAGGTGTTAAGTCCTCAATAATAGCACTCATAACACTGTGTAATATTAAAAGGTTAAGTTTTCAATAATAGCACCCGTAAAATTATGTGATATCGAAGATTAAGTTCTTAATAATAGCACCCATTCCCATGTAATAAAATTAAAACCTCGATGAGTACATAGACCTGAGAAAATATATAAATAACCTTTTGGTCCATAGTATTACAAATTAATAACCACATGACACAGCTCATAAATGTTCACATGCAAACAATGAAAATAGAACTCTACCTGCTACCTGCGAAGTGTGGTCTAGGACATAATAAACTTCGATCTCACACAGTGGATTGGATACTTTATTTTTCTAATATAGTTTAATTTGACGTACTATTGACAGTTTATATCAAACCCTCGTACTTAATAAAATACTAGTATATTAAGCACACTCGAATGCTTGTGCCAATTTTTATATTTAAAGAATTGATATTTATTATATGATTTCGCAATTAAAATTTGATAAAAAATCATTTATAAGGATACAATTAAAATAAAGTAAAAATAAGAGAACTAAATGATAAAATATGTAATAGAATTAACATATTAAATTAGGAGAGCAGTTACTCTAAGGTGCTCTCCCTTAACAAAATAGATGGATACTAGTATTTTTGGCACACCCGATGTGTGTGACTATATAGATTTATAATATTAATTTATATTTAAATTTTAATAGGCAAAATTATAATGTTAAATCTAATTTTATATTTTTTTTATGAATATGAAAAATGATTTTGTGAAGGTAATGTGAATGAAGTTATAATCAGGGGTAGAATGATAATTTTGACTGCCATACCAATTAATATGGGAGCCGTTACTATAAGCCTCTATCCCTTAATAAAAGAATATATGTTATTAGGCTAGTGAGGCGATGATTAGTGTGTTTTGTGGGGAAAGATTACATAAAAAAAATAAGGCAAGGCTTTTGTTGCTGCTTGTTTTATGTTTGACGGTTCAAATAATAATTCAATAGGCCCCATTCCGTTCATCCTCCATCAGCTTTATGGCACCAACGCAACTCAACTCAGCATTCAGCTCAGCTCAGCTGCTTGTCTTGTGGTCCCCACTTAAGGGACATTTTAGTCAATGACGATCATAACCTAGGGGTTTTTAATTAAATAATAATAAAAAACAATCAAACAAAATAAACATCAAATGAAAACTATTAATAAAACGGCAATTTTCGTACTCTGGGAGTACGAGTTACTACTCCACGCTGGCCTGCTGACCATGACGGCTTTTCAAGTAACTCGTATTCCTGCCTTTTTTTTTAATTTTAACTTATTTTATATTATTAATAATAAAATCCACCAAATCATAAAATCATCGTTATTTCATGTAACATACATAATAAAAATCCATAAACGCATCTAAATTACTGTTTATTTCGCGACGATTAAAATGACATGCATATCTTATATTTTCGAATATCGGAAATATATCTTTTATTTTCCGATAATAATTTATTGGACTGTAATTCATCATCTTCATTTTGTTTGGCAAAGCAGAACTGTGACAGACACATACAACAAGAAAGGGATCCGCAAAAACTACATATTATGGAAGAAAACTTTAAAGAGAGGCTCGTACTAAAACAGAGCAAAACTAGATGAAATAATACACCACTATATCTACAAAATAAATAAAGTAAAAATATATTTCTGATCGAAAAATATAAGATATGCATGTCATTCTAATCGTCGCGAAATAAACAATAATATAAAATAAGTTAAAATTAAAAAAAAAAAGAAAAGAGTAACTCGTATTCCAGGAATACGAGTTACTTGAAAAGTCATGTTATGGTCAGCAGGCCAGCGTGGAGTAGTAAACTCGTATTCCTGGAATACGAGTTAGTAACTCGTACTCCCAGAGTACGAAAATTGCTGTTTATTAATAGTTTTCATTTGATGTTTATTTTGTTTGATGTGTTTTTTTTTTATTATTTAATTAAAAACCCCCATAACCTATCTATCTAACTAACATTGCAATTTCATTTTTGATTTGAGTTGAGAGCGATGGTGTTGGTGTTGTAGAAGAAATACAAAGCAACAGTCACCTCCTTCCAATCATCAGTTCATCTCTTTTCATGTCGATTCGACTAGTAATAAATACATAGCGTCATTCATACTACCTCATCGCAACTTCCGCAAATGCCCATGTAAATAATTACT